>WNNJ02002267.1:0-79877 GCA_012934845.2 Pomphorhynchus laevis
ATAATTATTATATCATATTATTATATATAATTTTTTTTTAATTTTTTTCTAATATGTAACGTAGTTAACGAAATATGTGGGTTTCAATAAAGAATATTCTAAAGCAAATTATCTCCTAAAAAGGTGATATTTCTGTGATATTATTTATTATCACAATAATTCAAGATTAAAATGGCATTTCAAATATATATACAAATATATCATATATATATGAAATAGTTAATATATCATCGATTAGTAGTCCTGAGAAAAAGCTATCTTGTGGTAAGTCATATTAGTTAACTGAGTCAACGTAGTTTTGTATTGTAAATTTAAAAAATATATATAAAGATTTAAGCTCTAAAGATTTTCTATAATTCAAATTTTTATAACTCAGTATTTATGATTTTAAGTATTAAAATACGATTTTAATGACTGATAAAGTATGAGTTATTAAACTAATAATAATTTTCCAAATATAATTTTACTGAAGGAGAGTGAGACCATTCCGCGTGAATTTCTTGTAAAACATGTGAGCCAGACGCGAAAGAATGACGAATGCCGTTTGGCTTAACGCGGAATGGTCTCACTTTCCTTAAATAAAAGTTAACCGATATTATAGAGACCTGCGCTGGCATTTGCCAGTGCTTTTGCTAATGATCCTTTTTGGTGAAGCTGTAGTACTGATTTAGTACTCTATGATGTTACTAGAAAATTTTCTAGTATATCATTCACATTGATTCATTCATTGATTGCCGTCTGCCAGTCCTCCTCTGCATCCAGTAGTGGGAGGGATCTGGCACTGATGAGTCATTGTGATGACGAAACGGCATTCGTCATTCTTTCGCGTCTGGCTTACATGTTTTACAAGAAATTCACGCGGAATAGTCTCACTCTCCTTAACTTTTTTTATTTTTTTTTAAATAATTTTGCTGATCAAAAATCAAAGTTAATTTATGTTTGTAATAATTTTAATAAAAATAGTAAATGCAAATCCTTATAAAAAAGGAAATCCTTATAATATCCAAATTATAAAATCGATTATATTTTTAGATTCCACATTCAAACTGTAGAATTAGTCTACTAATTAGTTTACATTCAAATTTAAAACAATTTGAAATTAAATTCCAAAAGTCAACATTTAAACAAAACACCAATGTTCAATCCCTGGTTATTCAAACTTACCAATAAACGTAAAAGATTTTCCAACAATAAAATCGTCATGGTTGATATCAACCGTGACTTTAGAAGGATCACATACAGGTACGTGAAACGGACTGTCTGATAAATTAACCCCTGCAATCTTTAACCAAATTGAATGAATTCCAACAATTGTTGGTATGTAAAAAACATCTATTTTCTCGTCAGATTGTTGAATTTCATATTCGACTAATTTCTTGTTGTGTGATGTAATTAAAATATTCAAATCATTTGGATTGATTTGCGTTATAGACGAAATGCTGAAACTTGCTCGCTGGTTAACACTCGACGACACTAGCCCGGGACCTGTGGCTTTCAGGTCATTTATGGTAAGTACTTTACATACATGTGGCGTTCCTATATAAATATAATAAAGCGCTGTAAATAATGGTAACAAAAATCAAAACGATAATTTCGAATCAATTATCTCTACTATTAACGATAATTCGAATCAATCAAATTTATTAAAAGTTAAATTCAATCAAGTATTTTGCTAGCTTCGATTAAGTCACAAGCAAGTATAATTCTTAGCTACGAAGTGGCCACAAGACAAAAATAAAATTAGAAATTGAAAACAACACTTTGCATATTTGAATTTGTTGTGCACTTTCCATATTATTTTCGTAAGACTTTTCGTTTTAAAATTATGTGAATAATTACAAATACAAAAAAAATACTTTATTTAGAATTCAATGCAGAAATTTTTTATTTTAATTTAGCCAAAAATCTATTTGATAATTAAATTTTAATTATATTATACTTTATATAATTTATATTTCAATTAAAAGATTCAAATTTAAAAAATATAAAGCCAAATAATTATATAATTATAAAATTTCGAAATTTAAATTATTCCAGTTTAAAAAAAATGTTTTTATAATCTAATCTATTTTGAACATTTAACAGATTATATTATAATCTGGCAATATTAATATTAAGTTTGATATTTTATGTTTTAATATATTTGAAAAAAGTATTATATTAATATTTGATTTGTATAAATATTAAAAATATTATTTGTATTTTAAATAATTATTTAATTCTTTTCCAATTTATCTTATTTTATTGCACACGTTATATTACAAAATCAAAGTTCTTATATTATTATTGAATCATTATTTAATAAATCATAATCAAATCATTTAATAAATGATGTAATAATTAAATGATTTAATTAATTATTAAGTCATTATTAATTCATTTAAATTTAATGAATCATTATTTAATCATTATTAAATCATTAATTAATAATGATTATTAAAATCTTTTGTACTATAAAAATGATTTCTTACTCAAAGCATTTTAAAATTTCATAAATATACAAGAATAACTTAGAATTTCAATACATGACAACGATATATGCAAAATTACAACGTTTCCGTACTACTTCAAAGTCTGGAAATGTTATTATATAGTAAACTTAACAAAGTATTTCGATTATATATATCCGTGGCACCTCCATGCTATACTCTATGCAATTTATAACATTTTAGTACTACTTTAAAGTCCGGAAATGTGTTCACATCGTCGACTTAGAGTCATTATATCATATAACTTCGTGGATCCTCCATACTTAATTATATTCAAATTACAGGATTTCCGGACTACTTGAAAGTCCTGAAATGTTGTTACATCGTTGACTTCAAGTCTTTCGATTATATAAATCTGTTACTGCTCATATATAGAAAAGTATAAAGACAACAATATTATTTTTGTATGTCTTAAATATAGCAAATTTTATTAATTTCTATTCCAGTAAAGAAAATAGTATTCAGAATTATCATTTAAAAATATCTGTAATTAAAATGTTAAGATTTCGTATTAATTGAATTAAAGTAAAATTAAATCTCTTTTTAAATAGTTGATAATGATCCATTATTGAAAAAGAATTATTGGAGCTGGATCAAAGAAAAGAGAAAATTTTTTTTGATATTTCGCAAACCTCTGTTAGTATCTTAAAAAAAATTACATCTTCAATAATTTTCTAAAGATGCTAACAGAGGTTAGCGAGATATCAATAATAATTTCCTCTCTTCTTTGATTCAGCTCCAATAATTCTTTAAAATTAAATTATTTAATAAATGATCATTTTGATTATATTAGCCATGTGATTAATATGATTATATTAATTATGTGAAATATAATCAGTGAAACTGAACAGGATTATAAAATCCTTTTCAGTTTCACTGATGTAAAAATACACAACATATATGTTACAATACATGATCCACTAACAGTTCTGTTTATATCTTTTTGTCACTAATTTTAACTGGCTATTTGATTTTTTATGATTTTTCTTGCCGATTAAATATTCTTTATCTTTTATTGTGGTAAACTCGAATAGGTTTTTAATGCAACATGTAAAACCAACCTTTTAATCTAAAATTGTTGTAAAAAACGTCGATAACGTGATCTATGCTGGACACAGGTTTAAATGTGATTAAATATTGGCCTTCACTAATAGACGTTACATTGCAAGGAACGTTTCCGTCATTTATTTTCACCAAAAGTGAATCGTAGTTTAGAATTCCAGTTGATCTAGCATCTACTTCAAATTCGGATATGATATTAAGCCATATATAATCAGAAAGTTTGTTGATTTGAGCTTGGTCAGGCGCGATAACGTTCATTTTATAGGGGGAATTTAGTAGTTGCTGCCCGAAGGCTGATAATGCAATAGTGAAATTTCCTAAATTTACAGTAGAATATACGATTATCTAATTGAAAATGCATTTTTTGAGTTGTCGCTTTTGAAATAAAATCAAATGTACATTGATTAAAGTGATACTTCATTATGTCATAATTGTATCGTTTTTATAATAGCATGAAATTATGAATAATATATCAACTTAATTATTAAATAAAAATATCAATTATTCATTAATTAAAACATTATTAAAATTAGTAATTATAAAAAATTTTAATTTAGTCCGAATAAATAATCAATTTTTGAATTAATTAAATAATTATCATTTTATGTTTTTCTAAAGATTTCAATAACTAATTTAAGTATTAATTAATTTAATTAAATAAAATTTGATTAGTAGTAAAGTAAACATCGGCATAATTCTAAAGTTTATTCTTATTTTCAATATTTAAACTGTTTTAAACTGTGAAATTGTATTTATTTAATTTTCCAAACCATAAATTTAAAATTAAAGTAAACACCGGCATAATTCTAAAGTTTATTCTTATTTTCAATATTTAAACTGTGAAATTGTTATTATTTAATTTTCCAAACCATAAATTTAAAATTAAAGTAAACACCGGCATAATTCTAAAGTTTATTCTTATTTTCAATATTTAAACTGTGAAATTGTTATTATTTAATTTTCCAAACCATAAATTTAAAATTAAAGTAAACACCGGCATAATTCTAAAGTTTATTCTTATTTTCAATATTTAAACTGTGAAATTGTTATTATTTAATTTTCCAAACCATAAATTTAAAATTAAAGTAAACACCGGCATAATTCTAAAGTTTATTCTTATTTTCAATATTTAAACTGTGAAATTGTTATTATTTAATTTTCCAAACCATAAATTTAAAATTAAAGTAAACACCGGCATAATTCTAAAGTTTATTCTTATTTTCAATATTTAAACTGTGAAATTGTTATTATTTAATTTTCCAAACCATAAATTTAAAATCTTCTCGTGGAATATCTTTAGACCGAATTTTGTTATAATTTTTACAGTGCAATCTAGATCGATTATAAATCGATTATAAATAATTTATAATAATTATAAATAATTTATAATTAAATAATATAATATATTATTTATAAATAATAATATAATATAATTTATAATATAAATCGATTATCTATTTCTAAATCTATAATTTTTTAAATTAATGTTTTATTACAATGTCGAAACATTCTCAGTCGATAAATTTAATAGACTACTGCGAACGTACAATTAGAATTAAAATTTTAAAATTTCTTAATGTCTGTAACTAAAATGCGAGAATCGTATTCGGAAGTTTGCGGAAAGTTTGAGTTGAAACACACCAAATAATCAAACATTACCTTAAGATACAATTGCTCAAAGTAAATTGTGTTTTCTAATTGTTGAAATACATAAAGTAGAACAATTATTATAAAGTACGTATACTCGCATGCTTGTTGAATAATCAAGCACATTGTACTTCTTAGTGAACTAGTTATCTCACACAATATGTAACGTAGTTAACGAAATATGTGGGTTTCAATAAAGAATATTCTAAAGCAAATTATCTCCTAAAAAGGTGATATTTCTGTGATATTATTTATTATCACAATAATTCAAGATTAAAATGGCATTTCAAATATATATACAAATATATCATATATATATGAAATAGTTAATATATCATCGATTAGTAGTCCTGAGAAAAAGCTATCTTGTGGTAAGTCATATTAGTTAACTGAGTCAACGTAGTTTTGTATTGTAAATTTAAAAAAAATATATATAAAGATTTAAGCTCTAAAGATTTTCTATAATTCAAATTTTTATAACTCAGTATTTATGATTTTAAGTATTAAAATACGATTTTAATGACTGATAAAGTATGAGTTATTAAACTAATAATAATTTTCCAAATATAATTTTACTGAAGGAGAGTGAGACCATTCCGCGTGAATTTCTTGTAAAACATGTGAGCCAGACGCGAAAGAATGACGAATGCCGTTTGGCTTAACGCGGAATGGTCTTACTTTCCTTAAATAAAAGTTAACCGATATTATAGAGACCTGCGCTGGCATTTGCTAGTGCTTTTGCTAATGATCCTTTTTGGTGAAGCTGTAGTACTGATTTAGTACTCTATGATGTTACTAGAAAATTTTCTAGTACATCATTCACATTGATTCATTCATTGATTGCCGTCTGCCAGTCCTCCTCTGCATCCAGTAGTGGGAGGGATCTGGCACTGATGAGTCATTGTGATGACGAAACGGCATTCGTCATTCTTTCGCGTCTGGCTTACATGTTTTATAATTTTACTGAGTTAAATATTATTTATCTTAGCAGTGATCTTTCTACCGGCATTTTGAGCAAACGGTAAATTATTCGATATAGAATAATAAAGGCAGTAATAATAATTTATATTATAATGAATAATAATTTACACATTATTATAAACAATAATGTATTCTAAAACTGTTTATACTAAAACATGATTGAGTTCTGAACAAACAGAAGGGGGCCGAGAGGGCTCGAAGCCTATTCTCCTTTTAAGGCGAGCAAGAGCGTCTCCGTAGTCGACTAGAATTGCCTACATATTTCGTTGATATGCTCTCTAATACTCTGGTTGCCTCATTTCCGATACCACAAGTTGAAAATATTAGAAGGGACAAACGTAGCCCGTTTGATTTTCTTCGCTCTTCAATTGTATTTTGTTCTTTTTCGGTTTTTGTTAAATTCGAAATATTGCAAGTAGATATGAATATTAAAATTAGTCTATATAAATGTTAAAGTCGATATAAATATTAATAAATTTTATTTTAAATATAAATATTACATAGAAATAAATAATTATTAAATAAAAATTCGATACTACATTTTCAGTAGTATGCATGTTGACAGCTAAATATAAATTTAGATATTAATATTATAATATTATATTAATATTATAATAAATTTATTTATATTAATATTTTATTAATATTTATTAATATTATAATTAATCTATATTAGTATTTAATAGTCTTTTTATTAGAGAGAATTTATGTCAACAGAGTTAAATTATTTGCTTGCATTTCTAACAAAGCTTCAATCTTAAGCCATACTCTTAAGATTAAGTAATAATTAATAACCCCGTATTATAATTCGATATTAGGTATACACCTAGCAATAGAAATATAGTGAGGACAAAATTGTCTTCTTAACTATTTAAATTAATAAATTTAAATAGTTTCTAAAATAGTTTCTAATTTTATTTATAAATTAAATTATAATTGCAAAAATTAATTTATAGATTTAAATCTTCATTTCGAGTATATGGCATTTGAATATATTAAATAACGTTAATAATTGTGAATTTCATGTATTGATCGTACCAACTGTTTCGGGCTTAAATGTACAAATCGTTTCTTTACAGCTTGAGTTTAAATAATCGCTAGCAACTGGCCTATTTGATGGATCTTCGAAGGAATAGCAAAATAAAATAACATTAAATACTTAAATATCATTTATACCTGTAATTGAGCATTTTAGATCGTCCGCGTTAAGGTCAGGTGCGATAATTCGAATGGTTTGTTGTTCATTTAAAAGGCCAGTAGAAAGATCGCCGATAAGATGGATTCTACTTGGCTCAATTACATTCAGCACTATTGGAGTCCCTGAATGTTCAATAACTCATATTTTATCAATCACAAAATCGTTTTTAATTATTTATGTTGTAGCTACCTGGTATCGTTATTTTATTCATCCAAATTTCAACGATTGCAGTCCCGATTTCTTCTGCTACGAAATACACCTTATACACCAATTTTGATATCTCAACTGCATAGCTTGAAATTGCTCCTTTATTGATAACAATTTCCAGTGAGCCACAGCCAGCCTCATTAATATCAACTAAATTGTTTGATAAGAGTGTATAAGAGTGTATTTAGTGATTTATAAGAGTGTATACACTGTTGAAAAGTGTATCAAAATTATACACCTTATTTTAATGAATATAATAAATTAATCACTATAATACTTGAAGAGTCTTGTTTGAGTTCAGATATTGAGGATTTATGTTATAGGCAAGTCCCTACTCTTAAAACCATTTAATAAAGAGAGAAATAATTATAATCAAAGGAAACAATTATTTTTGATATTTTGCTAACTTCTGTTAGCATCTTCAGAAAATTACAATTTGATAAAGAATTGTTGGAGCTGGATCAAAGAAAAGAGGGAAATTTATTACACCATAAATCCCTTGAAGCTGATCGAAGGGATCGAGTAGAAGGTAGTGCATGCGCACTTATTCATAATAATAGCAGTCTAATTAGGTCTAAACATCAGACGGTTCTGTAGAGGAGGTTAAATATTCAGCTTTCAAAGTTCATAAATCAACAAATAATAGACATTTCGCTCTTTCTATTATAATTATCTAAAGTCCACCTCGAGTAAGCAAGCACAAGTTCGAAAGTTCATCGACAATCGACGAAAAGCATTGTCATTTACCTCACTTTACCATTGATGCAATGTAATTAATGCAATTACTCTAACAATTGTATCCGTCTGGCAAAGAATGCCTGGAAAAACTGTTAAAATAACTTCAAGAGATCCTGTCTAGATAATTCCTCTAAGATCAATTCAAGTACAGAATGATAAGGTCTTTAGGAAAAGGGATTTATCAAAAAATAAGCTTTTGTCAAGTAAGCCATTTGCAAAAATCAAAACTGCTACTGAATAATTCCTTAAACGAAAGAAGGAATTTTCGTTAAAATTCCTTCTCTCACATTTCTTCTTGTTAAAGAAGGTGTTCCTTCTTTAACACCTTGTTTCGGTACAGGAGTATTAAATAATTTTGGAAAAGTATTGCCACCATGCTACCAAAACCGAAGGCTTCTTAACTTGCATCAATCGATAAAACCTCGCTGGTTCCCGAATTGAATAATAGTGACCAATCCATATGTTCTATCAGACAAAACCATATGACCATTAATGACAAGAGATATAATTTAGATAAGCCTTCGCTTTGTTTAGACTATTGTAAGGTTAGTGAATTGGAAGTTATGAAGGATTTTATTAATTTATCGAAGGCAAAGCTGCAGGGCCTGGTTTGCCAAACTGGATTCTAATTGAGATAGCCGATATCATCGCCACACCATTACCGCTGAATTCTCTCGAATATTCTATCATGGATATGTACCAAGTCTCTTAAAATGTTCAGATGTTATTTTGGTACCTAAAGATAATAAACCAATATCTAGCTCTAGCTTCAGACCCATCTCCTTAATTTATGCTTTTACTAAGCTGCTTAAACAAGCATTTTTACGTCGTGTTAGAACTACTCTATCTAGTTGTATAAGTAATAATCAATTTGCTTACAGAGCTAATACTTGCTGTACTGATGAATATGTATTAAACGGATTAAACTTTAGACATTTTCCGATTGCTTTTGTCTACGAGTACCTTAGGAACCGGTTTCAACGAATAAAACATTCTAAATAATCCTCAGAGTTATGTAGACTGAAAGCCGGTGTTCTTCAAGGAAGTATCATCTCGCCATTCTTATTTACCCGTTTTTATAAATGACTTTGCAGTCACCAAGATTAACTCCAAATGCTGTAAATATGCAGATGGCATGTCCATCTTAAATGTAGCCAGCAATATTAGATACTCGAATGATTCTATGGAAGTGGAAGTACACAATCTTATAGATTGGTAGATGAACTATGGATTTTAAGAATTACTTTCACAAGTAACCTATGCTGGGGTAGCCACATTAAAAATCAACTGATGAAATGTTAGCGGCGTATCTTCTTTCTTTCACAAATGCCAAAGATAAGATTGACTAGTCAACAATTAATTCGTTACTATCATCCATAATGTCATTACTAACATATGGATACCCAGTATTTGCCATTTTTTATTTCAACGTGAAATGTATGAACAACATGACTTGTCGCATATGTAGATCAACCTTGCCATCGGTTAAAATCAGAATAACTACTATCTTCAATAAGAAAGTAGCGAATTTATTCAATTTATTCGAAATATAGCCGATTTCTATAGCCGCTCCTGGATACATTGAATTTAACAATACAAATGAAGTAACTGTCACGCTAGCTAATATATCAGGATCCAGTGTCAATACGTCAGTTTTTACAGGAACACATAAATTGTGTTCCTACAGAGATTGTGTACTTATAGAAGAAAACGGAAAATTCACACTAAAAGTATTGAGCTCTGCAATCACAGTAAAGCCCCAAAGTCTTTCAAGCAAAATTAAGCCACATTTTGACACCTTTCTGCAACAATGCGACAATTCATCAAATAATAACGACGCTGATGATCCTGAATCTTTACCTATAAACTCACAGCCAGAAACCGAAATTAGTAAACAGACCGTCGTTTATATGACACATTACGTACATACATTATCTGATTCTGAATTAACTGACAGTTTATCGAACGCAAATAGTGATAATCATGAATCGGACGGAAGTTTTAATTATGAAACAGAATTATTAGCTGACTTTTGTGAAACAGATCAAATAATTACGCCCACTATAAACAAACAGATGATACCGGAAAAAGGCCGGCTAGTTGTCAGTGGATCGGTTGATTCAGATATTCTAGATGATCAGGCGCTATCTGAAAGTAGTGATAACGAAGAGGAGGAAGTCTAACGCTATCGATTATGGACATTATACGGAGAGGTTAACTATATTCTACATTTTTCTAACAAACAATTGTATAAAAATAAACATTATTATTAATTTAATTGCATATGTGACCTGGAATTCTCTTGATTGTGGCACGATATTATCCTCACGATATTATCCCATTTTTGATATAGCAGGACGCTACTAATAAGCCTGGATTGGTCTCATTACCTATTTACCTAGACCTACATTTCACGTGCGGACAGCCTTTGATAATGGAGAAGAAAAATTATAAGTTAAACACTTTAGAGTCTGAAGATTTGGTTGGCCCTGATAACTTTGAGGAGGTTCGTTATCAACTTTACAAACACAAAAATGAATGTGTTTTCAAGTATTTATTTGCTCATATTTTGGCAATATCAGAGAAAGATGGTGATTACAATGATCAATGTGATGAGTCATCTAATGCACTTGAGTTCGTTCGTCAATGTTATGCTAGATCCTATAGCAACAAGCTTAAACATACAATAAATAAATAACACAAAAAACGAAGCCTGAAGAAGAAAACAAGATTCATCAAATTTGTAATTACAATTCCGCTGTCGAGTATCTCTTGCGTTGATTCCAGCTTGAGCCCTTCAACTCGAACTTTACAACCATTTGAATATTCGCGTTCGATTCTGATCTCGAGCATCTCGAGCGTCTATCCCAGCTTGCGTCCTTTAACATGAACCATACAATTCGGTTCTGCTGTTCGGTCATGCTGTCGAGTATCTCCTGCGTCGATTCCAGCTTGCCCCCTTCGACTCGAACTAAACAATCAGTTGCTTCCTATCAACCATCTTCCACTTTTTCAAATCCATTTACATCTAGGTGCTCGTTCTGCAAACGTCTTATCCGGGTCTCCAAAAATGGCCTGTCTAGAGTCCACGGGCCAGTTAATTCACGCTGCCCAGGCTTAAGCTGCCAATTAGTATTCCAGCATCCTTCTCTTTATAATTACCCTGCGATATTCCAAAATCAGTCGATAACCATATCGTATCAGAATATGTAATTCTTGCTTCAGCAGACTTAGATTATCGACTCCTCACAGCTATTACACAACCCGCCAAGTTCGTGCGGCACATCCCTCGCGCTGCTTGCCCTACAGCTGCATTCAGCCTTAGTAAGTGTATCAATAACATTCTCCTCTAGAGGATGAGAACTGGTTCCGTCTGATGACCTTTGCAAGATCGACTTTGATACTCCGCGAAAAAAGGGAACGGGACGATCATTATCTTCAATAATTAATGAGGCATGTTAATCTCCAGATCAAATATCGGATACCCCGTTCACATCTTCCTTTGGGATTTCAAACGATAATGACGCATTGAGATGACGGGTTTGCAGAAACTCGAGGATGGGCATCTTAGAGGGGCGATTCGACTGGTTGCAAGTACTCAAACAATAATCTCATTTCACAGTACAGTGGCTAAACATATGATAAAATGGCATCTTTAGAATTCCCTCATTACATCAGTTCCAAAATTCCCAAACGAGACCGATATACTGTAAATAGACCAGAAGCAAGTCGCTAATGCTCTTTGATCTTTCCCACCTTCGTCCGCTGCTGGGTTCGACGGACTTAGTCCAACTCATCTAAAGATTTGACAGGTGTATCGGTTAGTAGCGCAGGAGAAGCTCTTCTGGATAGCCTTATTGGCCTGATAAACCTCATACTTAAAGTCAATGTTCCTTACAAAATAGCCAAGTTACTCTGCGGTGCCAATCTCATTTCCTTTCCCAAAAAATCAGGCGGCATATGTCTCATAGCTATTGGCTGCAGCATATGAAGACTAACCGCAAAGGTAGCTAATTATGCAATCTCCTCCCGTATTTTCAGAGTTCTTCGACCAACGTAATTCGGTGTGGGATTTCGGTCTGCATCGAATGAGCCATTCATTCTGCTCACGACTACTTGATGTTGCACCCGTGGTATCATCTAGTCAAACTAGATTTTACCAACGCCTTGAACTCAGTTAATCAAAATTGTGTTTTGGATGCTGTGCAACTCTACATTCCTGAGATCCTTACTTTCGTTGTTTTATGCAACGGTAGTGATATACGCCTTCTCTGTGGTGAAAACAACATTTGGTCGCGAAATGGTGTTCAACAGGGCGACACCGACGGTCCACTACTTTTCGCTCTCGATTAAAAGAAAATTGCTAAATCATTAAAAAGCGAACTTAACATTTGGTATCTCGACGATGGAATGCTCGGAGGTGACGTTCAATCTATCATCGAAGACATCAAGTCTATCAGAGTTTTTGAGCGATCTTGGTCTGCAGCTCAACGAACCGAAATGCAAGATAATTGTTGATGCCCCCTGCTCGCAAAATCCACTCGATTCTTTACCTACCACCGTTATTTCGCCTTTAGGCTCATTCAAGCTACTGGGCTCGCCATTAGATCTATCTCAGCAGACCGCGAGGGCACTCGTCCCAGCAATTGATCAATTACGCTTGGTCGGATCCAGACTTGTCCAGCTCCACAGTCAAGACGCGTTTTCTATTTTGCGTCGCAGTTCTGGACTACCCAAAATCTAGCACCTTCTGCGTACAGCTCCTTGTTTCCTCTACAAAAACCTACTGCAACAATTTGACAATACGACGCGAAACCTATGTGAAGGCGTCTTAAATGTATATCTCGATGATCTATCCTGACATCAGACGACTCTTCCTATCAAATTTAGAGGGTTTGGTTTCGTGTGGTCGGAGGAGATATCTATCTCAGCCTTGTCGCATAGATTCGTGCCACTCACGATGAATTGAAGATCCGTCTCCCCGTCGGTTGTCTCGTCGACCAACCTTGTTTCTCATCTTTTATTTCTGTCACGGCCATTAGCTTGTGGGAGTACTGCTTCTCAGAGGAAACTCCAGTGGACCAAAGCCTTCAATCACACTGGACCATTCCATATTTGCGTGGCAGCACACAGCTCTTTTGCAAAGTGCTGAAGATTACCTTGTGCGTGCTAGATTACTGTTACTCCACAACAAGTTTTCATGATCTTTCCTGGAAGCTATTCCTTCCAAATCTTTCGGTACAAGACTGGATAATAGGTCTTTCGCGCTCGTGATCTCTCTCCGTTTGGGTCGGCTTCATAATGCGGTTGTCAGATGTGATTGCGCGTCGAATTCTGATATTCTGCACGCACGGGATTGTCGACACACCGCGGAGGAGCGCAAACGAGCGAGATACGCATGCTTGGACCATCTACCATAATGTTTCAACCAGTGGCATGCGACATCCCAGGTTACCCTGGCCTAGCAACAGTTAAATTTCTCAAGGAGTTAGGGCGACGCCTACCGAGGCAAACAGGAGATTTCATAGCTGGCCGATATTTGACTCAGAGAATATGCATCGTTCTATAGCTCGGAAACGCGGCATGCCTGTTGGAAGCTTATCTGCTTTAGATTTGTTGATTTATTTTTGATATTTATATTAATAAAAATAAACATTTAAAGAACAAAATTGCTACAGCATTTAAAAAAATTTAAATGTTTATCCTGCCTTAAATCAAAACATTTTTTATTGATTACAAAAGAATTCATAAAAAATTACCTTTAAAGTTTGTTATACGATGTGCAAAGCATTGTCGTTTAAATTTTATTTTCACCTTACTCGGATCAAACACATTTACGTTGTAGTTTGGAAATATTACCGCAGATTTTCCTGTACCAAACTTTATTACAATTTCATGAGTTCCTAAAAAATAAGGCAACATAAAAATGATGCTTTATGATGAACATTCAGACTATATCTTTAAAATTCATAACATTATCAAATTAAAAAGTGATAACTACTAGGATATAATCGATTTTATTTTACGATCTGTAAAATCATGAATTAAATATTGCTATTTGACAATTATTTATAAAATGGCTTGAATTATGGCTTAAATATAAAGAAATAAATTAAAAATTTGTAATTAATTATAAGCCTTAATAACAAATACAATCGCAGATAAAAATCATTATAGCACAAATAATTAAATGATTAATGATTTATTAATAATTTTATTTTATTTTATTTTCGACTCGGCCAAATGAAAGAAATTAAATAAAACATTGTGCAACGACTTCATAGGAAATAATATCAATATTTGATAGTCCACCGCTAGTTCCCAACACGCAAAAGAAATTTTGCAGGTTTATCAGTTTAGCCTTAAACTTAACCCATCGATCTCCTTCAAAGATTTTTGCGCTAACACCTGGCACTCAAATACGTGGGATAAAGAATCACATCTATCACCACAGAAAAAACACACACGAAACTCCACGTTTATGGACGGGTATGCGAGTGCGACAAAACTTGTCGTGATATCCGTGTAAAGAAACCCTCCAAACGAGGGGCGTTTAGAAGCACACGGAAACTGCCAACTCGTTTGCGTATTAACTGGTGAAGTTTACAGTTGATGATCTAGCTTGCTAACCTTATCTGGATAGTCTTTTTTATTTTGAATATAATGTACCGTATCTTGGGCTCCGATCATATTTCGTAAATACTCCGTACATAACTCGACTTTAGATAAAACATAAACCGCAGTGGTCGAGCACCTTGGAGAGACGCCTATAACACGCTTAATGAATCTGCCTTTACATCTGTCGATCTGCGCAAAATTAGCCGTCGTAAGGTCTGTCCAGATTGCTGAAAACGCGTACGACAAAATCGGTAGAAGCATGACATGAAAATACTGAAGAGCACCACCAAAGGAAAGCTTACCTAAACATTTAACTCGCGAAGTGGCTATGACGATTTTCGCACATTTCTTTTCGATATGAAGCTTAAAAGACCACCTACTTGTCAATAGCATCCCCAAGTACGTGTATTGATTACTAAAGTCTACCTTCCTGATGTTTAAACTAATCTCGTCATGTGAGCACAATCTGTCACCTTTACGAAACTTTACTACCTTTGTTTTATCGATATTCACTTAAATTAAATTATTTGAACAGTAGTTAGCTAGAGCAGTGGTTACGTTTTGAGCCGATTCCAGATTTTTCGTTAGAATAACTAAGTCATCAGTGTAAAGAACAGAACTTGATGTTTGACATTCGTTTCTTAGATGAGACGGCAAATCATGAATATAAACAGAAAAAAGGATAGGGCTGAGCGGATATCCCTACATCACACCGCGGCTAGCAATTATTGTGTCTAATGAAGTAAGTCCGTCGAAGATATTTAACGAATTGGCATAGAGGATATTGCACAAGAGTTTCAGCATACGACCAGATATCCGGAAATCCATCGACAATTTTCGGGTAAGTATTTCTCGATTAACCGAATCAAAGGCTTTTTTAAAGTCAACAAAGATAGCATATTAATGACTCTTGCGTTTGAATTGTAATAACACTTGTTCACGAAATACCTTAATTGCGTCCACCGTTGATCGGTGAGGTCGAAAACCAAATTGTTCTGGTGGCAACAGATAATCACTGTGTTTCGATAATCGATTGGTTCTAAAAGTTGACAAAAATTTATAGGTATGATTTAGCAGGGCAATTCCAATATCCCCTTTATTCTTATACAGGATTTTTATTACAGCTTGCTTCAATGACACCGGCATTTGATAAGCGTATAGGACACAATTGAATAAATGTAGCCAATAACTCGATAATAAATAAAATGAATCTTTAATTTGTTTAGCACACAGTTGGTCAAGGCCGGCCGCCTTATTATAAGACATAGAAAAGAGAGCGAGTTCCAATTCGGACAATGAAAATGGAGAATTTAGTTGGTCATTGTCACTGCCCAAGCATGACAATGTTATCCGCGCATAATGATTACGACACATTGGGAGGTCTTGTGAATTAACGAGAATATCGTTAAAGTTCTTAAACCAAAGGTTCATCGGGATGCAGGAGCTACTAACATTGTTTTTTCTTTTCAGTTTCCAGGGCATCGTTCTGATTGTCGCAAGCGTTTGTATTCTTCCTTTAATAATATTGATTCGCGAAATTTTATAAATAAATAAGGGTTTTATTAATAACTATATAACCGATAAAACTTTAAGAAACAAAAACATGCAAAACACAACTTTAAATAGAAGCCGTTCACGACGTGTATTTTGAAATCTTCAACTTATATTCACGGCCTCAGGTCCAGAGGGATCTGAGCCCCTCGGCCGCACCAGCGCGCCGCCCTCTGACAGAACCATTCGGGGTCTCTCACACACCTATTAGTCCAGTCAAAGCGGACTATGGTTGGTAATCTCGAGATGAGGAGCTTGAGAAACTTTAGTTTTTGTTCTGGGGAACGTCTTCGTGAGAAGAAGACTAATCCCGAGATAACATAAGTACCCCATAGACGCATTTGGGTAATCCCATTCAATGACAGATGCTGGGCCCGTTTCAAAGCCCACCTAGCTTCCTTCAGGATACGTTTTAAGTCTATCCAGGTCAGCTTTCGCCGACCAATTCACCGTAACGGTGAACCCCAGATATTTTACTCGACTCGTGAAGATGGGGAGTGGTTGATGCTGCAAGAATGGAGGAGAGTGCAGAGATTGCTAGTCTCTTAAGTTTCTTTTTGGTGGCAGAAACGACAAGAAAGACTACAACCTGCGATTTAGAGGACTTTAAAATAAGATTGGATAAGGGCAACTGATCTTTTAATCTTAAAAAGAAACGGCTGATGTCAGAGATTACATCTTTGCACCTGCGTCCAGAGAACAAAGGCTGTGGTATCATCAGCATATACCACTAGACGTTGATCACGTTTAGAATTCTTGAATAGTACAATGGATACAGCAAGATATAAGATAGGAGAAAGTTGGGATCCTTGAGATACACCCGTAATAGGGTAGAACTGACGCGCATCAGGGTCGTCTTCACAGTAGAACCGCTTGGTGTACAACAATATCTTTACCCTGTTAACAATTCTCGCAGGCAATCCGAGGGACCTGAGAGAGGAGATAACGAAGGGAATAGAGATCCGGTCAAATGCAGATAAAAAATCAAGAAAAACAGCCACAGCAAGCTTATTACTATTATCATGACAAAACTGATGCACTTCACCAATTGCTGAATGTACCGAGCGCCCTTTGACAAACCCATGAAAACGCTGTGGGATCAAATTACGTATACATAAATGAACGTGGATTCTACCCGCAAGCGCTTTCACGTAGATGGATATGAGGGCGTTTTGAATCGAGATGGGCCGCAGATCTTTAGGACAAATAATTAATCTCGTTTTAGGTAAAAAACTCGATGACTGATGTTGATGTCTGCTATGTCGGACGGGGAGGTTAATAGCATTGTGATGGCGACTTCCTTTCTCTGACTGTATGTCAAAAGCTGACAGACACGAGTGGTGAGTGGCGCGTGGGATTTGGAGGTGCCCGGGAGTGGTCCCCAGGAGTTAAGGATATCTGTAACAGATAAGTCCCTACTCCTGAAGTCACACCAAGGCTTGATTGGCTAGGGAGATTGAGTGACTCCATAATTTTGTAAGGAAAGTGACTCCTATAAAACTTTGTCAAGGCCTATGCTACCAATCCAAACCAAGGCTCTATCCTTCCAACAGACGAACTTCTCCTTCTTGAATATCTTCCAGAAGGAAGCCTGAGCAGGATTTAGGTGAGCAATGCTTGCCATATCCCCGCTCAGCTAAAGCCTATATCTAGAGCTCCAATATTCATTCGAGAGGATATGTCTGGCGGAAACAGAGAGATTGGGAAGGTGTAACATTTTAGTTAGGACCTTGAGCTTTGTTAGAGTAGGATTGTATATTCGACCTTTATAGGTAGTCGAAAGGATCGCTGTAGCTTGCGATGAGAGGTAGGAATTAAATTCGGTCAAACTCTCAATTCCAATTCTGGGGAAGAGTTGGATAGCTGCCTGAAAGAAGGCCACTCTAATAGGGTCAAAGTGAAACCTTCTTCTAAGCAACGTATCGTCCTCTAGCCTCCAGCGAATTAGGTCATGAGAGGTGGTCTGTTGTTGACGCGACTGCTCGGTGCAAATGGGTTTCAACAACCACATCTTATGTAGCAGTAATATGTCGAGGAGAGAATTTGTTGTAGAGGAATGAAAGGAGGGAGAAGGTGGTTTATAAATAAGATAGTCGATCCTTGCTCTACGGAGTGCTGCATTTATCCAACGACCAGTTCTGTCGTTGAAGTCACCAGGTCACATGTCATAACCGCTCTCCAATATTTGATCCAAGAGGTCACGGTTCTTGTGAATTTCTCCTGGCTGAATATAGACATTGGCTATGCTAATACGCTTACCGTTCTTACAAAGTGATATAGCTAAACAAGATAGGACTGGACAAGAGTTGTTTAATAGGAGGGATGATCTTAAGGAGCTTTTCACTAGGGTTAAAAGACCTTGCGATAAAGAGGAGTGAGGTGGGTTATGTAAGCTTAGGGATAAATCGAGTAATATCCTGGGGAGACGGATAGACCGCGTCTCCTGAATTCGCGAAATTTTGATAACATCGTACAATACACACGCCGTAAGAAAATAAAATTCATATTAATATCATGATCAAACCGCCGGCTTCTGCCCATAAATATGAGCTTTCTCCGTAGCTGTACAATGGGTATTGGCTTACGATGTATCTTGTTTCCATAATGTTGAGAATTGCGGTTAGAGAGTGGATGACATGCGGTGAGAAGCCATTCACTGATTTTAGAGAAACTTGCTTCTATTTTATATGCATTTAGAAGATCAACTGCGTCTTTAATCATATTGTGATTTAAATTCCTGAAACAAAGTTTTCTGCTAATTTATGAAGGCTAATTTATGAAGGCAACTGCACCCTTGGCAAAGAGCAAATTTTCTTTAACTAATTGAAGATCATCACCGGACTGCCTAAGACTACGAATAATAGCAGATATTGAAAATCTCTGTGAATCCCTACTAAACGTTTGCTTCAGTTTTAAAAGGAGTAGAGTCAATTCTCGTAACATGTGAGGCTGCTAGAACAATGCGTGATACCTCTTTTCTAATAATACTGGCGAACGTTTGTTCAAGAGGGATATGGGATGTCAATTGCTGAATAAGAGCAGGTGTAGATATGGCTTGCATGTGTTTAATTTCATTTACCTCAAATACGAGAGAGTTCAAAGATTGTTTAGTGGCGTCAAGGTCTACACGTAATTTATTAATGTGAAATGCCGCACAGGATCCGCAGAAAAAGTCCTGCAAAAAGAAATTTATGTTTACCTGTTTGGGAACTCTAACATCAGTGTGTAGTGGACATCCAATTTGAGTACATCCGATTTCCAAACTGACGTACTCAATATATGTGCTTTGTGAGTCTTCGTTTGAGGATAGCATAAACGTATCAGATGAAGTTGACGGAAGGTTATTGTCCTGTCCCAATAACAAATTTCGATTTGTGCATTTCGACCCAGAAAGGCAGTTTAGACAGAGCTTTCCTGCTTTGACGCACATACAATTTTTGCAGACTTCGTTCGAACCATTGCATGGGCAACAATACGTCCCGGAACCGCTCGGAATTGAGTGAGGCATTAAATATTGCCTGTTGTATTAGTTGTTGTCGATCCTCTATAAGTTCCTGGCTCGTTCCCTCGTCGATTCAGAATAATTGTATCTTATTTCTTTAAGTACTTAAACTCATAATGTTTATATCATAATAATATTATTATTTTTATTATTAATATTTTTAATAGCCCCGCGGGGCTATTAAGGCCACGCGGGGCTATTTTAATAGCTCCGCGTGGAGGCGTGTGCATTGCAAACTCTATGTACGGGGTTCAAACCTCGAGCATGCACTCTCTCTATTGACTTCTCTGTAAGCACACGTCAAAGCCACAAGATCGCGTTATCGAAAGACGTAGGGGCACCCGATGATGAAGCGGGACCGCTCTTCATTATTAATATTTTTATATGCTATTTAAAAATATATTTTAAACTTTCGTAATGTACTGTAAAAATCTCGAAATGTTTTTAAACTTTTAAATTTTTAATACATTATATTTTTAACCGTTTGCTTACATTAAAAATTTTAAATCATGTATAATATTTATTTTAATTGTATTTGATTGCATCTGTGAGCTGAAATTTTTCCGATTGTGGCACGATATTATCCTCACAGGTATTGATCTTATTTTTGATACAGCAGGACGCTACTAATCAGTCTGGGTGGGTCTCATCAGCTGCTGACCCAGACCTACATTTCACGTTTCGACCCTTATTATCTGCTTTCTCCGTTGACTGATGCTGATCGGATTTGAACTCAGGACGTCTGTATCGTGATTCAACGCAACATCCACTAAGCCGGCTGCTCCAGTGGTGTAGATATACATTTCTGTATATTACTCATAAGATGCTTTGGTTTATTTATCTAATATTTATCTAATTTTATTTATTTATCAATCTTTATTTATTTATTTTGACGCTTTTTTAATAACGTTATTTAGAAAATTTAATAAACTTTTGTACAAAATGTTTGTTGGTCTAAACAAACAACATGGGTATAACCAGAATACAACAAAATTTGAAAAGGAATACAATTTCAAAACATTGCAATTTACGATTTTGCAGACTTTTACTGAAATTATAGAAGAAACTGAATTAACTGAAATCGATAAAATTTATTTTTTATTCAAGAATTAAATGTAGGATTTTTGATTTGCTCATAATTTTGTAATTAGTTCGTTTATTACAAAAAAAATGAAAATAAAATTCATTTCTGTTAAAAAGTAAATAATCAAATATATTTGATCCTTGCTTTCATTTTAGAGAGTTAAATAAGCAAATAAATATTCAAAAAGATAATTATTATGAACGGTTGTTTTTGAATAAAACTTACTCCTTAAATTTTATAAATTATGTAACCGGTCATGTTTTATTGAAATGAATCCTTACCGATTCTTTCGGGAATATACACAACATCCCATATTTCGGAACTTCTTTTAGTTATACTTGACTGTATAAAATTGCTTAATGGATCTGTCCAAAATGGAATTGTTTTAATTCTATTTCTAAACGTTTTTTACCTTTAATAGAAATTTGGACATCACTTGTTTGCAAGTAAGAGGCGTGAATTTCAAAATGTGTAGCAACATTCACGCAAGCCTGACTTAATCCAAATCCAACGAATTTCACACCAAATGGTAAATCTGTCTCTGAATTCTTTAAAAAACTGGAAAATTATAAAAAATGAATGTTTCTGATTATACTTCATGCAGTTTAAGCGAAGACTGTTCAATCCAAAGTTGACTAATATTCGACATCAAGTTAGCAAAATGAATCTCTTATGTACATACTACCCCCATGTACGACTAAAATGTGATTCCAATGGAACGAAATAATTTTGGTACCTTTTTCAATATTTATCAATCAACAAATTATAGTTTCTGTAAATTTAAATCAAACCGAACAAATGAAGTGACAGCATTCAATGTGTATGCGATGTATTATGACGAAAGCATAATTATCCGTGCGCACGGTTACATTTTCTTAAGTGTGCGATTTGCATGTAGCGCTGTATACAACGCAAATTGAATGTACAAGCTGAAAGAGAATAAGTTTACAATAAGTTTACAATGTAAGAGTTACTAAGAGCGATTTAGTTAGAAACTAAGAGCGATTTAGTTAGAAACTAAATCTATAAGCGATTTTCAAAATATAAGAGCGATGTAATTAGAAACTAAATCGCTCTTATATTTTGAAAATAAAGAGTATATAATTTTATAATTGTATGGTATTAATAAGATGCTTTGGTTTATTTATCTAATATTTATCTAATTTTATTTATTTATCAATCTTTATTTATTCAAAAATATTTATTTAAATAAATATTGTTTAGCTAGTGCAACGCTTGCTGCTTAGCTAAATTATCATCGGAAAGCATCATTTAGTACAAACAGTTTTCATTGAAATTGATTTGGTTCGCTATATTATGGCTTAATATAGCGAATGGTTTAAAAAATTTAAACCATCAATTGCGATAGTTTAAAAATTTTCTAAACCATTAAAAAAATTTGAGTATTTTTTCGTCTTTTGAATCAGTTAACATAAGTTTAAACGGAAAAATTACCAAAAGAATTAAATTATCAATTTATGTGAAATAAATATATAATTGATATTTATTTTATGATAATAATTACTAAACCCACAATCTTCTTCCATTTCAAATATTACAGGAACGAAGAAAATTTATTTTATGTGTTTAATTATGTGTTTGAAATTTAGCCATTTCTACTTTATTACACACCAGGAAAGTTATAAAGATAAATGTGGATGTGATTTTTACAATTTAAACGTTTTGCAAACCATTGAATTTCATGCCATATTTATTGTTAAATTATAAATTCGACGAATTGATTTAAGCGATTTCGATGGTTTAAAATTTTTCTAAAACATTAAGAAAATTTAAGTCCTCTTTTCAATCAGTTAATATAAATTAAAACGCAAAAGCTCGCAGAAAGTTGGCAATTCAAAAATTTGCTATTAAATTGCCAATTTTGTCTGAAAAAATATTTATTTTATATGTTTAATTGATTTTCTTTAAAAAATATTTCTGTTAAGCAATTATTGTTTAAGGTAAGTCAGTCTGCATTTGCTCATGCTTGTTATAAGTATTTTAATGAAAAATGTATAATTTCTAATATATCGTATTGTTTTTATAATCAATTTCTTCAATATATCACAATCTATTATTTTTTCTTATTTTGTTATGAGACATATTTGTTTCTTATTTTAACTTGCATCTGAATAAAAGAAGACTGGAAGTATTGTACCTCAATTTTAAGTAAGTTGACCGAAAAATGTAAAAGTTTTCATTATAAATCAAGCATATGATTAATAAAAACAGAGGAGGACTGCCAGTCCTCTTCTGCATCCAGTAAAAGGAGAGATCTGGCACTGATGAGTCATTGTGATGACGAAACGGTACTTGTTACCGTTCTTTCGCGTCTGGCTTCAAGATAATATAATATATATGATAATGTTATAATAATTTCATATGATAATTAATAAGACACGTTGCTTTCCTTTACAACCAGTTTTAAGCAGTAATTAATAAATTCAATTAATACATACTTTTTAAGGTTTATTAATATTCTTGAATTGCTAATTGAATGACTTGCTGCAGAGAGAAATCATTTCAGGGTTGTTTTAAAGTTAAAAATAAAAATATAATAAGAGATTTACTTACCTCATTGTTTCTCGGCTCTGGTCATAAAAAGTGTATACAATCATATCGTTAATTTATAAAATTTAATTATAAAATAAATATCAACAAATTATTATACAGAAGGATATTTGAAATTTAGCCATTTCTACTTTATTACACACCAGGAAAATTATAAAGATAAATGCGGATGTGATTTTTACAATTTTAACGTTTTGCAAACCATTGAATTTCATGCCATATTTATTGTTAAATTATAAATTCGACTAATTGATTTAAGCGATTTCGATGGTTTAAAATTTTTCTAAAACATTAAGAAAATTTAAGTCCTCTTTTCAATCAGTTAATATAAATTAAAACGCAAAAGCCCGCAGAAAGTTGGCAATTCAAAAATTTGCTATTGAATTGCCAATTTTGTCTAAAAAAAATATTTATTTTATGTGTTTAATTGATTTTCTTTAAAAAATATTTCTGTTAAGCAATTATTGTTTAAGGTAAGTCAGTCAGCATTTGCTCATGCTTGTTATAAGTATTTTAATGAAAAATGTATAATTTCTAATATATCGTATTGTTTTTATAATCAATTTCTTCAATATATCACAATCTATTATTTTTTCTTATTTTGTTATGAGACATTTTTTTTCTTATTTTAACTTGCATCTGAATAAAATAAAACTTGAAGTATTGTACCTTAATTTTAAGTAAGTTGACCGAAAAATGTAAAAGTTTTCATTATAAATCAAGCATATGATTAATAAAAACAGAGGAGGACTGCCAGTCCTCTTCTGCATCCAGTAGTGAGAGGGTTCTGGCACTGATGAGTCATTGTGATGACGAAACGGTACTTACTACCGATCTGTCGCGTTTGGATTTAATGATAACAACGTATTTCACGCGGATTGGTCTCACTCTATTTTGAGCTTGATGATTAAAGTTAGCCGATATTCAAGAGACCTGCGCTGCTATTTGCAGTGCTATTGCTAATGATCCTATTTGGTGAAGCAGTGGTGCTGATATAGCACTCAATGTGAAGTTACCAGAAATCTTTCTGGTACTTCATACACATGACTCGTGTGCCGTGTCCAGTCCTCCTCTGTATCCAGCAGTGGGAGGGATCTGGCACTGATGAGTCATTGCAATGACGAAACGGTACTTGCTACGGTTCTTCCGCGTTCGGCTTCAATGATAACAACGTATTTCACGTGGATTGGTCTCACTCTCTTTTGATAATTATAATTTAATAAATTAATAATTTTTAAATTATTTCTTAATTAATTATTTTATTTTTATTCATCAATATGTTTGATTTATAAATAATTTAATACACATAGACTTAGTTACTTGATCTGGTCAAATATCGATTTGAAATTTTAATCTTATCATGTTTAAATCACTTGATTTTTTCTATTTGTTTATTAAATATTTAAAGGTATTTTATATAATTTTATAAAATAAGCTATTTTATTATATAACCAATATTTAATTCTATTTATTACTAAGTTATATAATAAGATAGGTGAGTTTTTTGCCTTAACTGCTTTAATACCCACTACGATATGCAACTATTGTTAAAAATTTGATTACGGAGCAATATGCAGTGTGTTAACTAAAATTATAATATAATGACGTATGAAGTCATCTCGACTTAACACAAATGATCGAAACTTAATAAAGAAAGTGCATTAATTCATGTGTAATAGATTAAAACAATGTTATCTGTATCCTCATTCCCATTTTAGGACCTAAAGAACAATGAAATAATAGTCAGCTAACAAATCGTTTTCAAAAGTATTACTTTCACAATCAAGAGATAAAAATGCTCTTTATAACCCAAATATATCATAGGAATGGGGATAGGAATTAAGAAATTTTGAACAAAGCACAGCCAAAATTTGAATAGTCTTAAGTGTACAATACTGCGTTTATTGCAATGAGTTCTGAAAGTAAATGGACTTGTTTAATTTGACGGTTCTAGAGCTTTACGGTTAATTGAAGGCAAAATACAGATTTATATAAAATCAGTGAGAGTTTAATCTTTACTTGTTAAATTATATTGATTATTTTCTTTTGTATTTTAATGAATTACGTGCAGTGTATTAATCCAAACTAAGCATTAAAATATTATCAATTAAAGCCTTTTTAAATCTGAAAAAAATAATAGCAATAATATAGTAGATACTTTTATAAACACTAGAGATATAAAGCTATGTAATAGATTTATAGATATGTAATAGCTATGTAATAGCTTTATGTAATAGCTATGTGATAGCTTTGGGGGATATAACGCTATGTAATAGCTTTATGTGCTCTTATATAAGAGCATATACGGTTTACATATGCTCTTATAAAGAGAAGAGCATAATCGGTTTCCATTTAAGAAAGAAGTAGAGTTTTAATACTTTACGTTATTTAAGCCAAAACGACCTTAAACAATAATTGGATTGATAATAGTTTAAATTTGTTATCATTTTTGACTCGGATGAGTGGAATTTCGAAAAGATAAAGAGTTTGAAGTCAGACTTTTGATAAGCACTGAGCTACCAATATGTAAGTTACTTTACGTACACTTTACGTTAAGCCAATGCAACCAATATGTACAGAAAGAGGGTAAAACGAAGACAGATGTGCATTAGTGCTGTTAGCAGTTAAGGTGTATAAAATAGAATTCATGATTATGAACAAATTATTATGTAGCTGGTTTTTAATGCCGCAGTTACTTTGATTAAACTAGCAACTATTTAATTGATAAATAAGAATCCATTACACGATCACCACTTCCGATTTCAATCAATCTTTACGATATCATACTAAACTATATATAAGGAGAATTTATTATTGACAGTTTATCTTCCGCACAAACGGGTAAAAACGTTTAGTTGTGACATTCATATTTTATTGTGAATTTAAAATACATTAAAATGTTATGTAGTGCTTTTATTCTACTCAACAATTACGAAATTACCAACAATTCTATAAAATATACAGAGTCCAAATTGCAGAGTCCAAATTTTTAAATGAATATTTTAAGCTTTTAATAATATATCATATTAATTAATTTAAGCGAAATTTCAATAAATTTTTCCCAAATAATTTCGAATAGCACCAAAATGATTAATAATAAATAAAGTTAGGCCAACATTATTGAATATTATTTCAAATTAATACAATACAATTCGGATTTTAAAAACGTAGTTTTGCAATTTTCTTTAGAAGCGAATGAGCTCGTATTTTGATATATTAGCATACTGTATTTGTAAAATTATATTCTTAAATAATGGACATTTCATTGATTTCTCTTAAAAATTGAGTTCCTACCAAAATCGAATTTATTTCTAAACAGTTTTACATACAAAATGAATCCATTACAGCAGCTCAATCCATTAATTGAGCTGCTGTAAAAGTAGACTCATTATTCATGTGAAGTTCGACAAGTAATTTAATAAATTTGAATCGTCTTTGCATGCATTATGCTTTGAAAAATAACTTTCATCATTGTGTTCTTATGACAGACCGTTATAGCTTAGAGAACAATTGATGATAAGCTACAAATTATATAATCATATTATGCAATTAAGTTAAAGTTAAGCGGCTTTTGGTTTAGTTTCAAAAAATTAAACGTGAAAACGTGTGCATTATTATCACACCTCTCATTAGTTCACTGCTTCTAATAAATGCAAACTCGTTGATCTTTGGATTCAATCTAAGTACAGAGTTAATTAGTGACAACACAATTGATTTAAGCCGCGCTTAAACCATATATTTTATTTTTGAAATCGTTAAAATAATATTAGATTTTCAAATTTGTTTAGTTCACAAGAAGTGATTTACAATTAAAAAATTTTTGAGATATTCATCAAAATTTAAATTACTGACAAATAGCCTATTTCATATTGTTTATGTACATGAAAGGTTAAAAATTATATATTGAAAAATTTATATATTAAAAAAATCATATTGTTTGTTTGTAACGTTAAAAAATTGTTTAAAATTGTTAAATAGATTTGCAGCACATACATTTCGAATTCGTTATCGATTTGCCGCACATACATTTCGCTAGAAATTAAGCTATATTTAAATGCTGTAAAAATTATAGTTTAACTAAATGTTCTTACAAGAAAATGATACACATATACCCGAGTTCATCAGAATGCTGCTTTTCCGTATATTAAAATTTCAATGCAAAGGATTTCTGAATTCACAATTTAACGGATGCATTTAAGATATTTTTTCTTATATTTCACACGGATGTGATCAGGAGATCATAACAATACCGTTTTTATAAAAACAATCAACACATATATCTAACAAGCAATGCCTTTTATGTACAAAAGCCGTATTTCGTAATAAATCCTGAAACATTGTTTATTCAGCACATCATATCGCCGTATACCAATGGAATCCTAGACCGTTGTTATCAAGCTTCTTTGATGCAATCTCTGTGATTAATATAGTTGGTAGAGACCAATAATAATATTTCCTATATTTTTGTCATGGCGTGGTCCCAACCGGAAGTAGCTTATAAATTGATTTTAATTTATACTTACAATATATAAATTGTAAGAGCGAAAATCGCTTGAAACTGTGGTCAAAGAGCCTAAACTGACTACTATTGATTTTTAATCCATAATTGCTGCAAAATAACTGGATTTCGATCATCAGCTCCATCAGTCTAATGTACCACTCCGAGACGCTCCTAACCACCCAGCAGTCATTGTCAGTCGAACGAAGTAGTTAAGGTGCGTTTCGACTGCTTTTGTGATAACTGTAAAGACACCAGCAATTCCTCATGATGCTGACGAAACTCCGGCACATAAAACGTTTTTACGAGCTTGTTGCGTGAGTGGACCTTCTAGTTATTCTTTATAAGGCACAAATGCGTATCCGTTGGTTACTAGAACACTGAATTTTTCACAGGATTCTAAAAGGAATGTGTTTTTTATAAATTGTTAGTGCGAAAAATCGCTTGAAACTGTGGTCCAGGAGCGAAAGCTGGCTACAATTGATTTTTAATCCATAATTGCTGTAAAAAAATTGGACTTAAATCATCAGCTCCATCAGTCTAATGTATCACTTCGAGACGTTCCTAAACACCAAGCAGTCATCGTCAGTCGGATGAAGTGGTTAGGGTGTGTTTCGACTGCTTTTGTGATAACTGTCAAGACACCAGCAATTCCTCAAGATGCTAGATATATAGATAAAAGATTATATATATAATTATAATATAATTTCACATTATAATTATATATTATACTGTATTCATTCTAATAGATCCTGGACAACGGTCTCCGTATATCACATTATATATAATGTGATATACCGAGACCGTTGTCCAGGATCCATTAGAATGAATACAGTATAATATATAATTATAATGTGAAATTATATTATAATTATATATGTAATCTAGTATCTATATATAGATAATAGATTAACCTCACGATAATATATATCTATATATATCATCGATATATATCGATGATATCTATCTATATACATAGATATATATCACCGTGAGGAATTGCTGGTGTCTTTACAGTTACCACAAATATATATACTGACTATATATAGTCAGTGAATAGAGAGCACTGTCTCCGGTATCCGCTATAGGACGATTTCATATATAAAGTTTGGTCAGTGCGACCAACAATATGTTGGTGAAACATCAAATCAGCTTAACGTTCGTATGAACGGAAGACGAGCCGATATAATGTCAAAGCATATTGGTCGTGATATGCGGCAAACCATCAAATAGAAAACCACGATCATGATATGACAGCGTTGGATAGCACAATTAATGTGTGATAGCGCACCAAATACATTTTTCACAGATGTCATTTACCGGAAATATAAAAGCACATGAGTATTGAACAGTTTTCTTTAACAATTGCTGAAGAAGGCATTTTGCCGAAAGCTTCAATTAATTGATTAATACATATTTCTTCTTTTTTTTCTGGTGTTCAAATATAAAATTTCAATATATATACATATATATTTATATATAGTCTATATGTTAGTAACAACTATAATGCTGTATCGTTCTTTACAGTTGCCACAAGTAGGGTTACCAACAAATGGGTCCGTTTGATACAGTTCTGTTTGTTCACTAATTGTCAGTCTGATCATTTTCTACTGTTAAGGATTCCTCAAGACATTATACAGAGAATCCTCGGTAAGATCGAGGAGCTCTCAAACACGCAGATGCAGAACATGCAATCTCGAGAGACGCCTTTTAAGCCCAATTAATATATCGCAATAGTTTATTTTCATGCGCTTGGCCTTTATTGTGGCAATCGACTTTAATACCACCCTTGTTTAGTCGCCAAAGCCGCCAGAAGTAGAGAATACGAGAGGCACAAATTTGTTTCGCTTTAGACATTTTTTGTTCTTTGCAAACGTGGATGTTGGGGTTCTGGTTGATATTATTGAGCAAGTATATTGAATATTGTGATGTCGAAGAACGTCCGCTCACATTAATTGCTTTGTTGCTCATTACATACGACATTCAATCTTGCGTCTTGAACACGCGTAGTGATCCTCTCCTCGAAGTTTATTTCTACAGGGACTTCCGTGAGCACAGGTTCGTCCCCGCCGCCGCAACAGATAACTTTTGTAACAAATTCTACTCCATCTTCCGAAACGTCAGATGTTAGTTTAATTGGGGGTCTGCCGTCATACGGTATTAAAACTGCAGGATGTAACAAGGCTTGCTTGGCCTCCAAATCCCATATCAATAAAACATCTTTACTTGTTAGTTGGTACAGTGACGTGCAATGTAATCTAATATGCGGTAGATATTTATCAATGAAGGATATCGCACTCAAGAAGCTCGCAATTGTTTCTTATTTTCCTGTTTCGGGATGTGCTGTATTGCTTCAACATTTTCTTGACAGTAACGAATTGAGTTGTCCCAAGAATTTGACAAAAAATTATCTCGGGCATTACAAATTTGCATTTATCCTTGCGCACCCGAATATTTGCCACTTTTAATCTTTGAAGTACCTTTTTTCATAAACACCTGATATAATAATATCGTCCAAAAAACTCCTACACCTTTAAATCCATCTAATATACCGGTCATGTACCGCTGGAAAATCAAAGGGTTAACTACAATCCGAATGGTAACTGCAGTATTGAAAAAATTCAATTGAAGTGGGCGCCGTTTAAATATGTTTGGATACCTAGGCCATTGACGTTTGAAGATACGAATCATTCATGTACAACCTTGAATAAACGCGTGATCCTGTTATTTGTAACATGACGTTATCGAAGGTAGGCATTTCAAATGACGCCGATGCTGGTAACAAATCTTGGTTTATTATGATTCGAAAAGCTGCACACACCTGAAGTGAGCTATCTTTTTTCTCACAATGACTAAAGGCGTAGACTATGTTATCGTCCGCATTAATATACCTACCGGTTCTAAAACTTCTTCGGTCATGACCCAAGAATGATGTTTAAAAACTTCTTCATTATGTTTTATTGTTCCTACACATCCATCAAATACCTTAGCATATTGTTTAAACAGTATTCGAACAGAACCAACTGGTGATAAACATACCTGGTTTAACTGTACTTGACTTGGCCAAGCTTTTTTGAAAGCTCGGATTCATATCCAACCAAATGATGGTTGAACTATCCCTTATACCACCTCGGTTTTAAGCAATTGCACTTGGTTAGCTGATTTCACTGATACGGTACAACTCCTTATTGTCCGTACTCTGTTGCTAGCCAACCAGCGTAACCACATTAGCGATGATAAAGGTGGACTGTTTATCCATCTCCACGTTGACAACGGAATTGTGGATACTTCGACTCCTGTGTCGTATTCCATGGTAACCATTGTGTTGTTGATAAATTAAATCAGCTAACTGAGTCTACGTATTTAATATAATTATAAAATAAACAAAACATAATAATGCTAAATCAAAATTTAATAATTAAATAATAAAATTAATAATTGTTTTTAGATTTTCTATAATTTAAATCAAGTTAAAAAAATGAAATTTAAAATAAACGTCATTTTTATGAATTGACTAATAAATAACAGACGTTGTATCAGAATAAGAATTAGAGGTCATCAGGAGGAACTGCTATGCTATCAGGTTTCGGCCCCTAACTCCTCTACCCAACATAGCAGCGGGGCCAAATACATGCTAATGATGTATTTCCTCTGAAATAACTATCTAGTATCTTATTCTAATGCAAAGTATATTATTTATTATCCATCCATAAAAATTTGCCACTTAAGAGTTTAAATTTATTCTTTATATTATTGTGTTGATTTATATATTTTACTATTTTCTGTTTGATGTTATTTTTATAGTAACCTAGTTTAAAATATGTATCTATTAAATTATTTAAAATGATTTTGAAGAAAGCCAATATCATTACATATTGTTGCAATTCTTAAAATTTCATTATTTAATGTATTATATTTTATATTATATGGTATGCATGAATGCTCATGCAAAAATATGTTTCTTGTAAATTTAAATATGTCATCTTTACGATATAAATTAATAGTAGTTTTAGTTAATGTAAATTTAATGTTCATATCTAGATATACACCTTCTTTATCGTTAATATTGGTTTTGTTAACAATAAGGCTTTCTGGATAAATGTGCTCACTAATTGAATAAAAATTATTAGAATTAAATACACATATATCATCAATGTATCGAAACATATATTTCATATATTTATATTGTTTAGATTTAGATTTAGATGCAAACACTCCGCACCTCATTGTGCGGAGTGTTTGCGATAATTAAATCACGTATCTTGTCATCAATGATTATTTTCTTATTCTGTATGTCTTCAGAAAAGAATTTACAATTGTTGGTTAGTCTCCGGGTTGTATCGATCCGATTAGCATAATCTTGTTCAGGACGCATTCGACATTTGGCAAATTTATAGCGATCTGCCACAAAATGTACGGACTTTGTTTAATGTCGCTCGACAGAACCTTACACAATTTCGTAAGTTATGACATCCTCGTTCGTGTTTGGCAAAATCTTCCTGAGTAACTGAAATGCCTTCGTACCTATTGAAGCCATCAGAATTTCTTTCCGTTCGAGATCAGTATTTCGTCACTGTGCTTTTAAACTGTACTCGTACTGATTCTAGTATTCCGACCATGTTTCCACTTCTTCATTAAAATGTCGGACCTTCCATTAGTAGTGTAGTGTTTGATCGTGACTCAAGAAAATTTTGAACCCGCTCCAATAACTGCTGGTTTTGAGGCTGCTGTTATTTCAACAGTTTTAGTAGCTGGTCTTTATTCGTCGCCAATTGTAATGGCCATATATATCGTTCATAACGGTAAAGGTTTTTTAAGACATACAAGGTTATCGAGCAAAAATAATAATAAGGGTTATTTAGAATGTTATAGAATGTTATGTTACTGTTGTAGGGTAATATCATATGCTATCACAAATGCATATTCTCTGATTGTAAACTAATTTAATTGATATTATTGTATTAACTTTAAATATATTTTTCTCAAACAAGATTTTCTGACAAGTTCATTTTAGGAATATATAAGTAAGTATTGGTTTTATTAATAACTATATAACCGATAAAAACTTTAATAAACAAAAACATGCAAAAGACAACTTTAAATAGAAGCCGTTTACGACGTGAATTTTGAAATCTTCGACTTATCTTTACTGCCTAAGTACCAGAGGGATCTGAGTCCCGCGGCAGAACCAGCGCGCGCCCTCTGACTGAACCATTTGGGGTTAAGCCTTCTGACTGAATCATTCGGGGATAGTTCTGTATGTACCATTCGGGACGTCCTCGTGAGAAGAAGACTGATCTTGAGATAGCCCAAGTACCCCAGAGACGCATTTGGCTTATCCAATTCAATGACAGATGCTGGGCCCATTTCAGAGCCCACCTAACTTTCTTCAGGATACGTTCAAGTCTATGCAGGTCAGCTTTCGCCGACCAATTCACCGTAACGGTGGACCCAGATATTTTATTCGACTCTTGAAATGGGGAGTGGTTGATGCTGCAAAATGGAATAGAGTGCAGAGAGTGCTAGTCTCTTAAGTTTCTTTTTGGTGGCAGGAACGCCATGAAAGACTACCACCTGCGATTTAGAGGAGTTTAAAATAAGATTGGTTAGGGGCAACTGATCTTTTAATCTTAAAGATAAACGGCAGATGTTAGAGATTACATCTTTGCACCTGCGTTTAGAGAACAAGGCGCTAGTATCATCAGCATATACCACTAGATGTTGATCACGTTTAAAATTCTTGAATAGTACAATTGATGCAGCAAGATATAAGATAAGAGAAAGTGGGGACATACTTGAGGTACACCCATAATAGGGTAGAACTGATGCGCATCAGGGTCGTTTTACTAGTAGAACCGCTTGGTGTACAGCAATATCTCCACCCTGTTAACAATTTTCGTAGGCAACCCGATGGACCTGAGAGAATAGATAATGAAGGGAATGGAGATCCGGTCAAATGCAGCTGAAAAATCAAGAAAAACAGCCACAGCAAGCTGATTACTATTATCCTGACAAAACTGATGCACTTCACCAATTGCTGAATGTGCCGAGCGCCCTTTGACAAACCCATGAAAACGCTGTGGGATCAAATTACGTCTACAAAAATGAACGTGGATTTTACCCGCAAGCGCTTTCACGTAGATGGATATGAGGGCGTTTTGAATCGAGATGGGCCGCAGATCTTTAGGACAAGTAATAAATCTCGTTTTAGGTAAAAAACTCGATGGCTGATGTTGATTGCTATGTCGGACGGGGAGGTTAATAGCATTGTGATGGCGACTTCCTTTCTCTGACTGTATGTCAAAAGCTGACAGCACGAGTGTAGTTTGCACGTGAGATTTTGAGGTGCCTGGGAGTGGTCCCCAGGAGTTAAGGATATCTGTAACATATAAGTCCCTACTCCTGAAGTCGCACCAAGACGGGGTTGGTTGGGGAGGGTTGAGTGGCTTAATAATTATGTAATGAAAGTGACTCCTCTAAAACCTTTTTCAAGGTCTTCTACCAATCCAAACCAAGGATCTATCCTTCTAGCGGGCGAACTTCTCCTTCTTGAATATCTTCCAATATGAAGCCCTGACAAGGGTTTAGGTGAGCAATGCTTGCCCTATCCACGCTCAGCTGGAGCCTATATCTAGAGCTCCAGTATTCATTCAAGAGGATTGGCCTATCCCCGCTCAGCTGAAGCCTATATCTATAGCTCAAGTATTCATTCAAGAGGATCTGTCTGGCGGAAACAGAGAGATTGGGAAGGTGTAACATTTTAGCTAGGACCTTGAGCTTTGTTGAAGTAGGATTGTATATTCGATCTTTATAGGTTGGTGAAAGGATCGCAGTAGCTTACGATGAGAGGTAGGAATTTAATTCGGTCAAACTCTCAATTCCAATTCAAGGGAAGAGTTGGATAGCTGCCTGAAAGAAGGCCACTCCAATAGGGTCAAAGTGAAACCATCTTCTAAGCAACGTATCGTCCTCTAGCAGCCAGCGAATTAGGTCATAAGAGGTGGTATCTTGTTGATGCGACTGCTCAGTGCAAATTGGTTTCAACAACCACATCTTATGTGAAGGTAATATGTCGATGAGAGAATTTGTTGTAGAGGAATGAAAGTTGGGGGAAGGTGGTTTATGAATAAGATGGTCGATCCTTGCTCTACGGAGTGCTGCATTAATCCAAAGAACAGTTCTGTCGTTGAAGTCACCAAGTAACATGTCAAAACTGCTCCCCGATATTCGACCAAGGAGATCACGGTTCTGTTGGATTTCTCGTGTCCAAATATAGACATTAACTATGCTAATACGCTTACCGTTCTTACAAAGTGATATAGCTACACAAGATAGTGCTGGACCAGAATAGTTAAACAGGAGGGATGATCCTAAGGAGCTCTTCACTAGGTTTAAAAGACCTTGAGATGAAGAGGAGTAAGGGGCTATGTAAGGAGTAAAGTGGGTGTAGATGTGCTTAGGGATAAATCGAGTAATATCCTGGGGAGACCGATAGACCGCGTCTTCTGAATGACTATAGCATCTGCATCTCTACCAGATAGAAGGCTAAGGGCGGAAGCACCTCCCGAATTCCACAGAAGGATAATTAGTGAAAAAGGCCCTTGATTACTTCCAATTGCGTAGGTGTTACCGAAGTGGGACGCCTTCTACCTAGTCGCAACTAGAGACGAAAAGGTCGCCTTTACCGCTTTCCGTCACGACGAATGGAGTCGATTGATCACGGGCGATATCTTCATTTCCTTCGTTAGCCATAGCCCAGATCGAATCTTTCCGAGCAAGCTTCAGAGCGGCTATGCTCAGCGATGACCCGGTTCGTTTCTTAGATTTTGGTGGCTTCTTAATATTGTTGGTTTTCGCAGAAAGGGAAGAACGGAAAGATTCCGCTAATTGACCAGTAATTTTTGGACCAATTTTTCAAGGTAGATCATTGAGGCCTGATGCTGCATTTCTAGATGTTTCAGAATTTCCGTATCCAGCATACTGTCGTCTTTCTTGTTAGACGAGACAGCTTCCACGAAGCTATTGGTTTTTGCTGTCACACTCATGTGTCTCTTTTGGTATGCCTTAAAGATTTTATACTTTTTTTGACCATGCGGGGTGCTCACCACCGCAGTTTGCGCGAAATGGCTTACCTTCACACTTTTCAGGATGTATAGCAGTTGTACCACACACGCCGCACTTATGGGGTAGAGAACATCCAGCAGACTAATGCCCCCCCACTGATGACAATTGTTGCAGTGAGGGTACGTTATTGAGTCGGTTTTGATGATTGAAAATCTTAAATTATCCCCCATAAAAGGATTGCATGTCGAAATCAACAGTTTTGGAGCTTCTTTCACCGGGGCATTGCAGACCGCCACGGGAATGGGCAAGCTTTAAATCCCTTTTATAAAGCGAACGTTTGAGATTTTGTAATCACTTTCTAGGGCTGATATATCTTCTTCTGAAATGAATGTTGGCATATTATTTATCTTTATTGTTGCCAGGATTGGTTTGGAAGCAATTATACCTTGTTCAGAATGCTCGTTTTTAAAGTAGTCGACGTACGACATTGCCAGATCAGGAGTGCAGAATGAGATTTTTATCTCAGATTCATAATATTTAATAGCATTGAATGGGATCCTTTTTTATATCGATCGGCATATCATATTAAAAAAACATTGAACATGATCTGGAAAGGTTTTAGAGGAATCACTAGCCGTACACAACTACCGAGCCACGCAATTACCTCAACAAATCTTGCCTAGGGGTAACTTCAGAAGTAGGAATCTATCTGTTACAGATATTCTCAACTCTTGGAGTCCACTTTCGAACATCTCCAAATATCTCGCTCCACTCTCTTCTCGGGTCTGTCAGCTTTTGACTGTCGAACAGAGAAGAGAGGTGGCCATCACAATGCTTCTTGCCTCCCCATCCGATGTAGCGGACGTCAATATAAGTAAGATAGTTTTTATTCCTAAGGTTAAATCCTGCTCATGTGTTAAAGATCTGCGACCCATCTCGATTCAAAATGCCCTCGTATCGATTTACGAGAAAAGCACTTGCGCGTAAAATTTACGACCATTTGAGTAGGCGTACTTTGATCCCTCCAGGTTTTCATGGGTTTGTCAAAGGTCGCTTAGTCCGTTCAGCAGTTGGTGGTGTGGGGGAGTTTTGTCGAGAGAATAGCAATCGTTTAGTTGTGGCTGTTTTCCTTGACTTTTCCGTTGCACTTGACCGCATCTCTATTCCCCTTGTGATCTCTTCTCTCAAGTCCCTCGGGCTGCCTGCGAGAATTGTGAACATAATGGAGATCCTGCTGTACACCAAGCGATTTTATTATGAACACTACCCTGATGAGCGTCAGTTTTACCCTATTACGGGTGTGCCTTTACGGGTGTGCCTCGAGGTTTCCCATTTTCTCCTATCTTATATCTTCTGCTTCCATTAACCTATTCAAAGCATTTAAACGCGAACAACGTCTAGAGGTGTATGCTTATGACACCATAGCCCTGTTCACTGGACATAGGTGCAAAGACGTAGTCTCTGACATCAGCCGCTTCTTTTTAAGATTAAAAGACCAATTACCCAAATCCAATCTTATTTTGAACTCCGCTAAATCCCCGGTTGTTGTCTTTTATGGCACCCCTGCTACAAAGCAAAAACTTAAGAGATTAGCACTCTCTGCGCTCTTCTCCATATTTGCCTCTGAACCATCCCCGCCTTCACAAATCGAGTAAAATACATAAGGTTCACAGTTACGGTGAATTGGTCGTCAAAAACTGACTGGATAGACTCAAACGTATCCTGAAGACAGCTAGGTGTGCCTTGAAACGGGCTCAGCATCTGCCATTGAAAGGAAAAACCCAAGTTCGCCTTTGGGGCACTTAGGCTATCTCGGGATTAATCTTCTTTTCGAGAGAACGTCCCACGAAGCAAAGGCTAAGGTTTCTTAAGCTCCTCGTCTTTCGTTTACCCAGCATAGTACTCGCTGATTAGATTCTTCGGGGGGGGGGTAAAGACCCGAGGGTTTAGTCGGAAGGCGGCGTGTTGGATCGGTTTAGGGGCTTAGATCCACCTGGAGCTGAGGCCAAAGTAGGAAGACTGTTGAATGAAGTGATTTGGTGATTTACTGAATACCGAAGATTATTTGTTAGTTGCCTATTATTTGACCCTTTGTAACTGTTTTTTGTTCTCATTTTGTGTATTTAAGAAATTCTTTATTATTGATGAAAGCGGAATTTCACCGCAGTGTGAGCGTATTGTAGTAATCGGAATGCCACTTTCGATAGCAGTGCTAACACGTTTGCATCAACTCGTGTGTTCGTTGTACCGCCCCATGGTAATAGCCACACTGTTGCCCTGGGAAGTCAGTCTCAATCCATGCTCAGTCAGCTCAGTCAGGCTCAGAACAGTTTGAACTCAATTTAATCAAATTACAAAATGAACTTCTAATTGGATTTTAGATGAAACAAATTCATGAAAAGTTTAATATCGCACGAACGAAAACTCGAAAAGAAACTGCTATTCAAACCAGATAAGGAGAGTGATATCAGTAGAACTAACGATCAAAACTAATTAGATAAGATTTTTAGGTATACCCCGACGATACGAAATTTAGCTAAATATTACGACAAAGTGTGTAGAATATAAAAAGATTCCGCAATTCCAAACATTAAAAAATCACGCATTTGCTTCAAGAACGGTCGAAATTTGTGATCAATACTTTCTAAGAATGTCGAACATAATGAGAAGGGCAGGAATCTAGCTTGTGCTTACGAAAGATGTTAGTGCTGCAAAGAAATGAAAGGCACTGTAATTTTAGTACATACATCTCTAAAGTGAATGTATTCATAATAAATGATGGCTAGAGTAATATCCAGCTGAATGTCAGACCTATAAAGAGCAGTATTTTTACAAAGCATCATAAATCATGCACATTTGAAAACTGGATCCATAAAGTTAGTTCAGATACAACTAACTGCAGGACAGAATGCTGTGTATATCTACATAGTTGTAAATGCTGTAAAACTCAATACGTGTGTCAGACGGGTACAGCCTCATAAGTACAAATAATAGGCGAGGATATTATTGCTCGATTTGATCTCTTTCTATATCTCCTTTTATGTATAAAGAGATCAAATCGAGCAATAAGGGTGTATATTTCACTTTAATGCTATATATACATTTATACATTTCTTGATTATATATAATTTTTGATGTCTAGAAAAAAAAAGTAAAAATTATTTCATTCACAGAATTTTTTTGCAATTGACAAGTTATTTATATAATACTTCATAAATATGTTTAAATAATCCCTGTTTATTACTTTAGCTTTTAAACAAATGATTTTCCTCTTTTATTTTGCTTACAACGCCGGTTCTGGAACCACACACGAACATTCTTTACAGTTAATCCAGTTCGATCCGCTATTATTTGTTTTTGAGTTGTACTCGGACGAGGGTCAATAGCAAAGTACATGCCTAATCGCTGAATTTGTTCATATGTGAATGTTGTACGATTTCTTGACTTTTTCGTTATACAATTCGGAGACTTTGAATAAAATGACGTGCATACTTTATTGTCTAAATACATAAAAACAAGTGATATTATCAACAAACTTAGCAAATTTTTTAACGATTAATAAATAATTAACAAAAAATTTTATATCATTAAATTTTAATGATAATTTGGCAATTTTGACTGCTTAAATTCTACATTTTTGTTGAGCTTCTTTGATGAAATTCATTTTAGTGACATGTTGTAAATAAAAGCAAATTTATATAAAAATTAGCATTCAAATAAATTTTGAAACAATTATATTAGTGATGAAATTTACTTAGTTTTGTATTACAGCTCAACAATAATCTTCCCTCAATCTTATTACAAATATTAATACATGTTATCCTTGACTATTTTATTTACTATTTTAAATGTCTAGTAACATGAACAAATAAAACATATTTTAATTTCTACAATTTGACTTGCTACAAATGTTTTTAAATCACTGCGAAATTATTAGATGAACAATAAATTCATAATTATTAATAAATTATATATCAAGAGCTTTCATCTAAAAGTTCTGATTATTCAACAAGTTCTGATTACAATTTATGAAGGTTAGCCTTAGAGCATCGAGACGTCAAGTAAAATCAAATAATATTATCTGATTATCTTTCATTTAATCAAGATTATAAAATAATTTTAAATATATATAATAAATATTATAAATATATAATAATAAATATTATAAATATTATAATAAATAATTAATTATAAAATCAAGAGTCATTTTATTTAATATACCCGAATGATTCCTATAGATTACTTCTTTTTCGATTGTATTGAATTCGTTAGTATTTCTGCATTGAGAGTGCGATTCTTCACTTTCAATATTTTTGTTGAATGATAAACCTTCAAGTATTATAAAGCAAGTTGTACAGAACACATTAAGATTCGTTGTGAACAATTGTTCATGCTCGTTTTCTAAAAGATTACACTTGCAACATGCGCATGTCATGCAATTTTCGTGGTAATATTTCATGTTATCGCTCTTGTGTTTAATTGGCAATTGTACATAGTTTTGACCACTATAAATCACTTGATGGCAAACATCGCAATAGTTCGTTCGAGACCTGAATAATAAAGCACAATTTGCATCAAAAATAAAATTCAACTACTTTAGCGAAATAGAGATGGTAGATGCAGTGATAACTTGAGATATGAGCAGCTTGAGATATACTAGTTTTTTAATAAGTACGAATATCAGCTTAATAATATTTTTATGCTTGCGATAAATTTTGGGATTTATCGATGAGAGCATGCGAGAATTAGTGGCGTGAATGCACTTGAACTACCGAACAAATTCAGCTATTTCTCCCACGTCTTGCTTTTAGAAATACCAGCATTCAGAAGAACAAGCTCGGTTCCGGAATGTTATCTAAAGGCGCTATATAAAGGCACATACTAATAAAATAAAATTTGATTTTAATAAAATAATAATTTTGTTAATAAAATAACAAAATAGAGAAAAAACCAAAACATTTTAACATTTTGATTTTTTTATAATCAAAGACTTTCGTTTATATTAATTTTAAGGTTAAGTCAGCTTTATTACCAACCATTAAGTTATCTATTAGTTTGTTGATATTAAGATTCTAAGATTTTAAGTTTAAACATACTGGATTCTTTTGATAATACGGTAGTTCCATCGAAATTAATGATCATTTTGAAAACTAAATTAATGAAAACCAAATTTCATCATCCCATTATCTAAAGACACTAGTTTATACGATTAAAATAAGGATTTCTTATAATTCAAGATTATTAAAAAATAATGGATAAACTGTATGTAAAAGCTCGTTTCTATCGGATTTAAATATCAGCAAAGCTTAAGACCATCTTTGTAAGGATTTGAATATCAAATTATAATACTATATCATTAACAATATATTATTAATGATATTAAAAATGTTTTGGATAATGTTTCATTTAAAAATGAGACTCTTTAGCACGTTCAGACTATTGCAATAGTCCTTTTCAAGTGTTATGTCTTGACATGAAAAAAGAATGTATTTTATACAATAAAAACGGAAGAAACCAACAATGAGAACACTACCGATGTTGTAGTGCTAGTAGAGATATCAAACTTCCAATTGTCCTTATTACCATCCATTGTGTTAGAATAACCATGTGCATACTTTCTCTTAGATAGCATCTGAATGGACTGTCTTCATTTTCCAATACCTTAGAACTTATAAAATCAAGTTCGTGATTATAATTCAGTTAATTATTAACTAAGGCTGATAAAGTATCACACTTTAAAAAATTATATTTATGTTGCTTTATTCTCGTTGTCAATCCTTGTTTTGTTTGTCTAAAATATTTAGCTGGACAATTCAGACATGGGACTTCATAAGTGACATAAATCGACTTATATTTAGGTTTGTTCTTAAATTGTCCGGCTAGAGTAGCTTTCTTTGAATAGTACAAGGATATACTAGATGGATACTGCTTTTAAGAAGTTATACGTCACTGACGAATTCCGCAGATATTAATACTTGTTTTTCATTCTTGCCTGCTTTCAAAGAATTGGTATTCATTCTATTCTTGAGACAACGGATAATTGCTTAACGTATCACTCATAGAGGGAAAGCTCTATTAACAGTCCTATCATAAAGCGCTTTAGCGGCCATAATTTTGTAGTTAGTGTGTACATGCGTATTCCAATATGTAGGACATCAGGGTATATTAGGCTTCCTATATACTTCGGTCGTGATGTTATTATTTATTTCAATTATCAACACGTCTAAGAATGATATTACACCGGCAGTACTCATAACCGGCTAGGAGTGACGAGCGTTTGCAGGCTGAAGAATATGCTCGACTCAAACACCTTCCCAGACAAATGGAAAGAATTGCTAATCGCAATATCGAGATATACCGATTCAACAGAATCTTTTAAGATTACATTGAAAGAATTGATCCACTCAATCTCGGTTTCTTGCAGTCAAGCATCCGAAATTTTATTTATTATTTATTTTCATTATCAACACGTCCAAGAATGATATATCACCGTCAGTACTTTTTCTTACCACACTCCATTGTATGTCTGGATAATAATTTGATAATTTATATTCCAAAATCAACTGACATACAAAATGCATCATCCACGTATCTTATCCATTTAGTTAAGTTTGGGATATAAGTATATTCGTCTGCCTCCCAAGCCGTCATATAGATGTTAACCAGTAAAGGTCCCAATGGAGAGCTTATGGCTACTCCGTTACCCTGTTCATATTTAAGTCCTTCAAATAAATCACAATTTAATGTAATTTTTTATATGTGTAGATTATCAATCAGCGACTTAGTAGACAATTCAACAAAGATCATAATGCTCTTTGGTACATGAAGGAATTACGATGTGTAGAAAATGACTCAAAAATGATTTAATTACGTTGATATTATATTTCTTATTTAATATTAAATATGAAATATTTAATAATTAATATGAAATATTAATTATAATATTTCAATAATATTGAAATAATCTATAAATGATTCGTGATAATTTAATACTAATCGCTGAAGGATTGTTGATTACAAATGCTCACGATGGCGATTATTTAATTGAACATATCTGCGGATGTAGTCAGATTGTATTATACTCAATAAAACAAACGATAAAATACTTTAATGTGAACTAAAAAAGATAAAACTTGTAACTTAATTAGTACATTGTCGATGCTATCAATTTAAATTGGATTAAATAATATTAAATTTATCTATTAAATTTATCCATTAGATTAAATAATATTATATAATATTGTAAATAAAGGAAGCCGACTGCCTGTTTACAAGCGCATTAAAATAAGAGCCAATTTAAAATGCCAATTTCTAAAGGTAATAATAACGTTAAGGCACGTTGCCTAACTCTTCAAATGTCATTTTAATGTTGAAATTTTATTTAAGATAAGCCGGAACAAAATGAATTAAATACATACCTGTAATAATCGTGAGCACAGAGTACCATTCCTTTGTAATAATAGCATGAATGATATTCACTTAGATCCTCGCAACATTTAAAGCATTTTAGGCAGTCTTTATGTATAACATGATCGTCTGACAACTTAAATAGAATATCCTCGTCTACAATTCCATGACAAAAAAGACAGTGACATGATCTATTGATCATAGAAATTAATATCACTGATTCATTCGTCTTCTCGTTATTACTTATAAGAGAGATTTGATTCTTGTTTTTCACTTTAAAGTTGTGAAAAAATTAAAGTTTTGTTTTGATTGGTCATTGTTATAATTGCTATTTAACGATTAATATTTACACCAGCAAGATAATCAGAAAATTAACGAATTATATATCAGGATTCGACAATTTACTAAATTTACTATCCACTAATTTTGTTTCTTTGATTTTGAAATAACTTTATAAATATGCAAATCGATTTCAAGAACATAACTTTACATAATAAACGATATTACTTTACGCTGTATAAATGGAATCTCTTAAAAATATGGAACACAAATTCACATTTTGAGCATTTCAAGTCAACGATATATAAAGATCAAAGAATGTAATTATCTTAAAGAAACTGAATATAATTTATATAAAAATCGAGACCTTTTTAAAGTATCTAAGTTTATGCAAATTATTAAATTAACATAAGATGCTTATTTTTAAAGTGTATAATTTAAAAAATAAATTGTGTTAAAAAAGTAACTGTTAACACTAGCTTTTATTTACATCACAAATTAATATTTAATTTAATCGACTTAACTGACATTTAACCTAAATATCGGTTAACATATAAAAATCTAGATAATTTATTGTTGCCTATTGAAATTGGCTTCGATCAACGAACTGAAGTCTCCACGTCACTTCTAGTGACGTGGAGATCACCATATCACTTTTAGTAAAATTATTGATGCGGTCTGTTCGCTTCAATGGTTAAATCTAAAACTGGATTTTGCATAAAGAAGTTAAGTCCGGATGTGCGGAATGAAACACGGTTATGATTCCTAATGAAATTCGTTGCCGATTAAAACAGGCTTTGATTAAATAACTCTAGCTCGATGTCCCTTTTGACGACCACTTTAGCACCGAAGTGACAGATTACTCGGCAACATTTATAAGTAAAATGAAGTAACTACTGATCGTTATGGTTGCCTGTGTGAAAATCATTTCAGAATGTTGCTTAAAAATCTGAGACTTTCGCTATCGAAAGTCTCAGATTTGCTAAATAAGATATTTGCTAAAGAAAGCATCCTTATATACTCAGTAGAGTTTGATGGATGCTGACTGTTCGATTAACTTGGTAAATCCAAAAGTGGATTTAAACTAAATAATTCAATTTTGGATGTACAAAATAAAAAACGCTCATGATCCCGAATGAAATTCCGAACATACTTAATATTTTGGCCGATTGAAATTGGCTTAGATATACGATCCGAACATACTCAATATTGTTGCCGATTGAAATTGGCTCAGATATACGAACTCCAGACTACTCCACTTATAGACGACCACCTCAGCACCGTTGTGATTATGTACCTGCCAACACTCCTCAGAAGAATGAAGTATCCAGTAGTCGTTTCGTTCGCATGTATGACAGTTAATGAAGGCATTTCCGACACGTTGCTTTCCTTTACAACCAGTTTTAAGCAGTAATTAATAAATTCAATTAATACATACTTTTTAAGGTTTATTAATATTCTTGGATTGCTAATTGAATGACTTGCTGCAGAGAGAAATCATTTCAGGGTTGTTTTAAAGTTAAAAATAAAAATATAATAAGAGATTTACTTACCTCATTGTTTCTCGGCTCTGGTCATAAAAAGTGTATACAATCATATCGTTAATTTATAAAATTTAATTATAAAATAAATATCAACAAATTATTATACAGAAGGATATTTGAAATTTAGCCATTTCTACTTTATTACACACCAGGAAAATTATAAAGATAAATGCGGATGTGATTTTTACAATTTAAACGTTTTGCAAACCATTGAATTTCATGCCATATTTATTGTTAAATTATAAATTCGACGAATTGATTTAAGCGATTTCGATGGTTTAAAATTTTTCTAAAACATTAAGAAAATTTAAGTCCTCTTTTCAATCAGTTAATATAAATTAAAACGCAAAAGCCCGCAGAAAGTTGGCAATTCAAAAATTTGCTATTGAATTGCCAATTTTGTCTGAAAAAAAATTTATTTTATGTGTTTAATTGATTTTCTTTAAAAAATATTTCTGTTAAGCAATTATTGTTTAAGGTAAGTCAGTCAGCATTTGCTCATGCTTGTTATAAGTATTTTAATGAAAAATGTATAATTTCTAATATATCGTATTGTTTTTATAATCAATTTCTTCAATATATCACAATCTATTATTTTTTCTTATTTTGTTATGAGACATTTTTTTTCTTATTTTGCATCTGAACAAAATAAGACCTGAAGTATTATACCTTAATTTTAAGTAAGTTGACCGAAAAATGTAAAAGTTTTCATTATAAATCAAGCATATGATTAATAAAAACAGAGGAGGACTGCCAGTCCTCTTCTGCATCCAGTAGTGAGAGGGTTCTGGCACTGATGAGTCATTGTGATGACGAAACGGTACTTACTACCGATCTGTCGCGTTTGGATTTAATGATAACAACGTATTTCACGCGGATTGGTCTCACTCTATTTTGAGCTTGATGATTAAAGTTAGCCGATATTCAAGAGACCTGCGCTGTTATTTGCAGTGCTATTGCTAATGATCCTATTTGGTGAAGCAGTGGTGCTGATATAGCACTCAATGTGAAGTTACCAGAAATCTTTCTGATAACTTTATTATATAACCAATATTTAATTCTATTTATTACTAAGTTATATAATAAGATAGGTGAGTTTTTTGCCTTAACTGCTTTAATACCCACTACGATATGCAACTATTGTTAAAAATTTGATTACGGAGCAATATGCAGTGTGTTAACTAAAATTATAATATAATGACGTATGAAGTCATCTCGACTTAACACAAATGATCGAAACTTAATAAAGAAAGTGCATTAATTCATGTGTAATAGATTAAAACAATGTTATCTGTATCCTCATTCCCATTTTAGGACCTAAAGAACAATGAAATAATAGTCAGCTAACAAATCGTTTTCAAAAGTATTACTTTCACAATCAAGAGATAAAAATGCTCTTTATAACCCAAATATATCATAGGAATGGGGATAGGAATTAAGAAATTTTGAACAAAGCACAGCCAAAATTTGAATAGTCTTAAGTGTACAATACTGCGTTTATTGCAATGAGTTCTGAAAGTAAATGGACTTGTTTAATTTGACGGTTCTAGAGCTTTACTGTTAATTGAAGGCAAAATACAGATTTATATAAAATCAGTGAGAGTTTAATCTTTATTTGTTAAATTATATTGATTATTTTCTTTTGTATTTTAATGAATTACGTGCAGTGTATTAATCCAAACTAAGCATTAAAATATTATCAATTAAAGCCTTTTTAAATCTGAAAAAAATAATAGCAATAATATAGTAGATACTTTTATAAACACTAGAGATATAAAGCTATGTAATAGATTTATAGATATGTAATAGCTATGTAATAGCTTTATGTAATAGCTATGTGATAGCTTTGGGGGGTATAACGCTATGTAATAGCTTTATGTGCTCTTATATAAGAGCATATACGGTTTACATATGCTCTTATAAAGAGAAGAGCATAATCGGTTTCCATTTAAGAAAGAAGTAGAGTTTTAATACTTTACGTTATTTAAGCCAAAACGACCTTAAACAATAATTGGATTGATAATAGTTTAAATTTGTTATCATTTTTGACTCGGATGAGTGGAATTTCGAAAAGATAAAGAGTTTGAAGTCAGACTTTTGATAAGCACTGAGCTACCAATATGTAAGTTACTTTACGTACACTTTACGTTAAGCCAATGCAACCAATATGTACAGAAAGAGGGTAAAACGAAAACAGATGTGCATTAGTGCTGTTAGTAGTCAAGGTGTATAAAACTAGAATTCATGAAGAGAGATTTTTAGCTGGTTTTTAATGCCGCAGTTACTTTGATTAAACTAGCAACTATTTAATTGATAAATAAGAATCCATTACACGATCACCACTTCCGATTTCAATCAATCTTTACGATATCATACTAAACTATATATAAGGAGAATTTATTATTGACAGTTTATCTTCCGCACAAACGGATGAAAACGTTTAGTTGTGACATTTATATTTTATTGTGAATTGAAAAATACATTAAAATGATATGTATTGCTTTTATTCTACTCAACAATTACGAAATTACCAACAATTCTATAAAATATACAGAGTCCAAATAGCAGAGTCCAAATTTTTAAATGAATATTTTAAGCTTTTAATAATATATCATATTAATTAATTGAAGCAAATTTCAATAAATTTTTCCCAAATAATTTCGAATAGCACCAAAATGATTAATAATAAATAAAGTTAGGCCAACATTATTGAATATTATTTCAAATTAATACAATACTATTCGGATTTTAAAAACGTAGTTTTGCAATTTTCTTTAGAAGCGAATGAGCTTGTATTTTGATATATTAGCATACTGTATTTGTAAAATTATATTCTTAAATAATGGACATTTCATTGATTTCTCTTAAAAATTGAGTTCCTACCAAAATCGAATTTATTTCTAAACAGTTTTACATACAAAATGAATCCATTACAGCAGCTCAATCCATTAATTGAGCTGCTGTAAAAGTAGACTCATTATTCATGTGAAGTTCGACAAGTAATTTAATAAATTTGAATCGTCTTTGCATGCATTATGCTTTGAAAAATAACTTTCATCATTGTGTTCTTATGACAGACCGTTATAGCTTAGAGAACAATTGATGATAAGCTACAAATTATATAATCATATTATGCAATTAAGTTAAAGTTAAGCGGCTTTTGGTTTAGTTTCAAAAAATTAAACGTGAAAACGTGTGCATTATTATCACACCTCTCATTAGTTCACTGCTTCTAATAAATGCAAACTCGTTGATCTTTGGATTCAATCTAAGTACAGAGTTAATTAGTGACAACACAATTGATTTAAGCCGCGCTTAAACCATATATTTTATTTTTGAAATCGTTAAAATAATATTAGATTTTCAAATTTGTTTAGTTCACAAGAAGTGATTTACAATTAAAAAATTTTTGAGATATTCATCAAAATTTAAATTACTGACAAATAGCCTATTTCATATTGTTTATGTACATGAAAGGTTAAAAATTATATATTGAAAAATTTATATATTAAAAAAATCATATTGTTTGTTTGTAACGTTAAAAAATTGTTTAAAATTGTTAAATAGATTTGCAGCACATACATTTCGAATTCGTTATCGATTTGCCGCACATACATTTCGCTAGAAATTAAGCTATATTTAAATGCTGTAAAAATTATAGTTTAACTAAATGTTCTTACAAGAAAATGATACACATATACCCGAGTTCATCAGAATGCTGCTTTTCCGTATATTAAAATTTCAATGCAAAGGATTTCTGAATTCACAATTTAACGGATGCATTTAAGATATTTTTTCTTATATTTCACACGGATGTGATCAGGAGATCATAACAATACCGTTTTTATAAAAACAATCAACACATATATCTAACAAGCAATGCCTTTTATGTACAAAAGCCGTATTTCGTAATAAATCCTGAAACATTGTTTATTCAGCACATCATATCGCCGTATACCAATGGAATCCTAGACCGTTGTTATCAAGCTTCTTTGATGCAATCTCTGTGATTAATATAGTTGGTAGAGACCAATAATAATATTTCCTATATTTTTGTCATGGCGTGGTCCCAACCGGAAGTAGCTTATAAATTGATTTTAATTTATACTTACAATATATAAATTGTAAGAGCGAAAATCGCTTGAAACTGTGGTCAAAGAGCCTAAACTGACTACTATTGATTTTTAATCCATAATTGCTGCAAAATAACTGGATTTCGATCATCAGCTCCATCAGTCTAATGTACCACTCCGAGACGCTCCTAACCACCCAGCAGTCATTGTCAGTCGGATAAGTGGTTATGGTGTGTTTCGACTCTTTTGTGATAAGTAAAGCACAGCAATTCCTTAAGATGCTAAACGAAACTAGGTCATAAAGCGTTTTTATGGCTGTTGCGTGAGTGAACCTTTTAGTTATTCTCTATAAGGCACAAATGCGTACTGAATTTCTCACAGGATGCCGGAAAGAATTCGTTTTTTATAAATTGTTAGTGCGAAAATCTCTTGAAACTGTGGTTCAGGAGCCTAAACTGGATACGATTGATTTTTAATCAATAATTGCTGCTAAATAACTGGACTTCGATCATCATTTCCATCAGTCTAATGTATCACTTCGAGACGCTTCCAACCACCCAGCAGGCATCGTCAGTCAGATAAAGTAGTTGGGGTGCGTTTCGGTTGCTTTTTTTTTCCACACGATGCTAGACGAATTCATGTGTATAAAGCGTTTTTACTGGCTTGTTGCGTAAGTGGAATTTCTAGTTATTCTTCATGAGGCACAACTGCGAATCCGTTGGTTACGAGGGTACTGAATTTCTCACATGATTCCGGAAGGAATGCGTTTTTTATAAATTGTAAGTGCGAAAAATCGCTTAAAAATGTGGTCCAGAAGCCTAAACTGGCTACGATTGATTTTTAATCAATAATTGCTGCTAAATAAGTCGACTTCGATCATCAGCTCTATCAGTCTAATGTATCACTCCGAGACGCTTCCAACTACCTAGCACACATCGTCAGTCGGAAAAAGTGGTTCGGGTGCATCATCGAGCCTAGTTAGTACTTGGATGGGTGACCGCCTGGGAATACTGGGTGTTGATGGCTTTTTTATTGGACTCTGCTCTATTGTTGATTGCATTTTCTTTGTAGATTGTAAAGAAGATTGGGATCGTTTTCAATCAGAATTAAACTGTATGAAGTTACTAATTTTCAAAGACAGAAACGTCCAACCATCCAACTCCGCCCTTTTTCTTCGACCATTAACTCTAGAGACTATCTATGTAGTAAAAAAACAAATTTTCGAATATATGCTCATAGAATTTGTGTGTCGTCAATCGGATCTTGACGGCTTTATTTTCCCGCAATGTTTTAAATGCCAGCAATGGGACCATTAGTAAACACATTATTCCAATGAAACCAAATGTGTTCATTGTGCAGAGAATTACGACTCAAAAAGCTGCCACAATGAAACCAAAAAATGTTGTGCCAATTGCAATTAATCAGGACACAAAGCCTACGACAAAAGATGTAGTGAATTTACTGACTATGTTACTTGAAGCAAACGCAGTGATGCTTCTTCGGTGGTAAGTCACAATAATACAAGCACAACACCTAATTATACACTGTACACAAAAACAACCAACGGACCATCACGATTCAGATAACTCTATTATAGAGACCATTAATTCATTAGAAAAAATAAACAAATTCAACAGGAGCTCATCATCAGAAGATAAGAACAGCACAACATCACTAAGCCCTACAAAAGTAAAAAAACCCGCAAAAATAAATAATTCGTAAACACATTATGATTATCCGACAATGGAATTGTGCCTCAATAAAAAATATTCGGAGCTCCTATGACAGCTTTGTTAGCTGCGATGTAATACTGCTGCAAGAGGCCCTTGATGGGCAACTTCGGGTCCCGATAGTCTCTTTGGCGGATACACACTTTTTTATCTACACAACTCACAAAGCAGACATCTAAACCTTTTATCAATCATTAAAACGAGCTTATCACCTTCACTAATTGCAAAAGATACAAACGAAATATACTCCGTACAAATTATTAAGATTATATCGAATGGTAATCCTCTACATATAAGCAATATATACGTCAAACCTGTCAATAAATCAAGATTACCTGATTTATTCTAGGTGACTGGAACGATAACAAGGCTAATAACGTTAATAGTTTTCATCTGAAAATATACAAAACAATATTACCAAGTAATAACACATTCAAATACTCTTCCCGTGGTCAAGCGTCGACCATCGACTTTGCTATGGTACGTCCGGAAGATAGAGATCAATTCTACAATAAGTGTGTAAACTTTATCGAAAGAAAAAACTTTGCAAGTGAAAGATTATTATTAAAAATTACTGATATTTTCATAGGTAGAATACTACCGTTACTATAGTAATACCAGACATTGTGAGTTGAATTCAGAAGAAAACGATTTATGTAGAAGATTAATTTGCTAATCAGGAGAGAAGACGATTTTTACCATATGGATTTTATTTATTGTCTTTTTATTTTTTTTTCTTTTTTTTTGTCCTTTTTTAGTGAATGACAAGACAAAAATGTTACTGTAAATCCTTTTGACGCCATTTTGGCATAATAAACATATTTCATGGGATACTGGGTGTTGATGGCTTTTTTATTGGACTATGCTCTATTTTGTATTGCATTTTCTTTCGTTCATTTTACAAAATTTACTCAATTCGTTTATATTCAAGTAGACTACTTGGATTTACTACACTTCATTTTTATTCATTTTATAACACACCTTTTATTTATGTGTATAATTGATGTTATGTACATTTGCTTTTGCTTTTACAAGTTAACACTATATCTACACTAATTTTAAAGTTGTCAATACGATACTTCATTTATATCCAGATTTTACAAATATTTGCATTTTATATATTTTAAATTGTATTTAATAAACTATCATATTCTAATTTTCTAGTCTAATATCAAATGATGCTCTTACACATTTTCTTTTTAAAAATGCGAAAGGTGTTTTCAAGTATCGATGTTGATGTCTTGAAATTAATGTAAATAAACAATTTCTCTTTGTTATTAACATTATTTGTATGAATTTGGCATTACGAACAACATGATAATCAAATTAAAAAATAAACAGTTTTTACAGTAATAGCGTAAAAAACAACAAAATGTTTATTTACGAACATTAAGGTTTTGAATATTATCGACGATAATCAAAACTGTAACGCTATACCATTTTTATATTATGTGATAATCTCGAATCGAACTTAACAAACGAACATTTCGTTAATAAATAATATTAGTAAATATAGGCAATTGGTTAGAATATTTTAAGTTTAACCTATTTTGTATTACATTCAACAAATGCTTTCGACTATTTACAAATTTGTGAGTATATATCTTTATAAAAATACGAAAAACGCTTTCCGAAATTCTATATAATTAAAAAAATCTTCATGACTTTTTGCTTAAATTATTTTAGCAATGATTCAAAGAATTATATTTAATAAACTGTAATATCACTAAACAAATATTGAAAGAACATTTCATTCACATTTTGTATAAACGACTTTTGAGGCGTAATAGTTTTCCAACGACTTGTATTAAGATTTTAACTCGTTCGTGGTCATGTAAAATCTTGAAGAAGTGATTTAAAGAAGCGTTAGTAAAATTAATTAACCTTATATTCGGAAAACGATATACATATATATGTTATAATAATTATAACGCCTATCTAACAAAAATTAAACCATCAAGTAAATATAAATATATGGATAAAATTGAATTAATAGAATCCTTAAATATTTTGATAAATCAAAATTATTTAAAAGTAGGGACATCTATATTTAGACAAGTAAAAGGTGTTCCAATGGGTGGTAATAGTAGCCCAATTATAGCTGACTTGTTTTTAAGCTTTATAGAATATGAATTTGTTCATAACTGTGTAAAAACTAAATCTAAACAATATAAATATATGAAATATATGTTTCGATACATTGATGATATATGTGTATTTAATTCTAATAATTTTTATTCAATTAGTGAGCACATTTATCCAGAAAGCCTTATTCTTAACAAAACCAATATTAATGATAAAGAAGGTGTATATCTAGATATAAACATTAAATTAACATTAACTAAAACTACTATTAATTTATATCGTAAAGATGACATATTTAAATTTACAAGAAACATATTTTTGCATGAGCATTCATGCATACCATATAATATAAAATATAATACATTAAATAATGAAATTTTAAGAATTGCAACAATATGTAATGATATTGGCTTTCTTCAAAATCATTTAAATAATTTAATAGATACATATTTTAAACTAGGTTACTATAAAAATAACATCAAGCAGAAAATAGTAAAATATATAAATCAACACAATAATATAAAGAATAAATTTAAACTCTTAAGTGGCAAATTTTTATGGATGGATAATAAATAATATACTTTGCATTAGAATAAGATACTAGATAGTTATTTCAGAGGAAATACATCATTAGCATGTATTTGGCCCCGCTGCTATGTTGGGTAGAGGAGTTAGGGGCCGAAACCTGATAGCATAGCAGTTCCTCCTGATGACCTCTAATTCGTATTCTGATACAACGTCTGTTATTTATTAGTCAATTCATAAAAATGACGTTTATTTTAAATTTTATTTTTTATTTTATTTTTTAACTTGATTTAAATTATAGAAAATCTAAAAACAATTTTTAATTTTATTATTTAATTATTAAATTTTGATTTAGCATTATTATGTTTTGTTTATTTTATAATTATATTAAATACGTAGACTCAGTTAGCAGATTTTATTTGTTCTACTGACATGTTATTATTGACCTGTGGACTTTGTTTTTCCGGTAATATGACCTCTGTTAGAAATACTTAAACTATGTATTATTGGTTACGACTATTATTTTTTCTTATTTTCAAACAAGCATGAATTATTAATTCTTAAAAAAGGTAGAAGTTTGCATCCCAAGGTGTTTACACTTTAAAATGTAAACTGCTTCACGTGATCACGTTTAAGAGACCAGGTAATGACCAATAGCTAGGTCGCGTAGCGCGTGGAGTGAAGGTGGTAGATCTTTATAGATCTTGTTCCAGCCTGCAACCGCCTTAAGCAGGGCAGCCCCCTGTCAGATGCTGCTGGATGGCCCGTTGTAAGTTTAGTCTGAGTCAACTAAACTAGGTGGCGACACCGAAAAAGCAACGTTAAAAATTATGACTTAAAAGTTACATGTACTCAAAAATATTGAAAAAATACGTAAGTACTAATGATTTCAATTTTAGATCTTTTAAATGTAACAGAAAAAATTGTATAGTTTGTGATGTTATAAATAATAATTGTATCGTAAGTAATACGACAAACAAATGTTTTTCATTAAATATTAATAATAATTGTAACTGCAATTCCGCAGGGGTAGCGTATCTTATACAATGTACATGTGGATTGCAATATATAGGAAAAACATATCAAATGTTAAAAACTAGGTTTAGGCAACACATATATAATATACAGCATAATAGTCAAACTATATTTCATAAACATATGAGATTAATAGGACATGATATTAAAAACTGTAAATTATTTATTTTAGAACATATTATCGAAGAAAACATTTCAATATTAAATCAAAAACTATTAGAAAAAGAAGATTTTTGGTTTAAAACGCTTAATTCCATGTACCCATTAGGATTGAATGACGTGGTACAAGGAATTGGCACAAGCAGTATAGTACATAATAAACAATTATATTATAATAATCCAGTTAAACGCAAACCAAGAAGTCATGGTGATAAAAGGAATAGGAAAAATAGAGTTAAAAATATTAAAAAAGATATGTATATAAATGAACAATTAGAAATATTAAAACAACTTTTAAGTGATAATAAGCTAAAAGATCTTTATGTAAATATAAGAAGTTTTTCTAAAGATATCATATGTTCAATAAATCAAAAATTAATTAACGACTATGATAGGCTAAGTTGTATAATAGACAGTTATTGTAATACAAAATACTATAATCGTACAATAAATGTTAATAATAACAATAGAAAATATACATTAACCATAAACTTCATTAATAAATGTACAGATAACATAAATATAGCCGGACTTTTAAATAATTCTAAAAGTAAAGAAATAATAGGGTCAGATTTAAGTAAATATATTCCTAAAATAAGGTATAAACTCCTACCACCATTAGGACGAAAAATTTGTAATTATAATAAAGAATTAAAATCAATATGTAACGATAATATTAGAAACATAATGGAAACAGAATGCAATTGTAAAAGTCTTAGTTTTGATAAAATAAATGAACATATATGTACCCATAATCTAGAATTAATTAAAAATTGTGAATTAAGAAAGCTGCTATCAAAAGGGTATAAATATAGATTAAATAATAACAACGACAAAAATAAAATTTACAATTCGTTATATAATAACTTAAATGATTACTTTAGTAAGCTGATTAATAGTGAAAGCTCGAATATATCTAAGATTAACATTTGGAAAGATTATATATTTGATAAAATTAAAAATAAAATGAAAATAACAAACAATTATAAAAGGAAAGATAAAATTAATAAAGATATGTATAAAGAACTTACTAAATTAAAGGATAACTATATAATAACAACTATTGATAAAGCTAGTAATAACTTTGTCTTCATATGCAAAAAGCTTTATTATGATATACTAATGAAAGAGGTAAATTCTAATGATTTAAATGTAAATCCAACATATGAACGTAGTGAGTTGAGTTTAGAAACAATTATTACAAGTCACTGTTCTATAATGGATAAAAAGGGTATAAAGGTTGAATTAGATAATAAAACTATACCTATATTATATTGGAATCCAAAATTACATAAAAATCCAATAAAACCTAGGTTAATATGTAGTGCGTTTAAATGTACATTAAAACCACTTTCTGTCTATATGAATAAAATACTTAAAGTAATTAAAGCACATTTTAAAAAATATTGCAAGGTAATCGAAATTAATACTGGTATGAAAACACTATTTCAGTATTAATTCTACAAAAGAATTTTTAGAACAGACAAAAGGAATAAATTTTCAAAATATAAATACATACGATTTTAGTACGCTTTATACAAATCTAGATTTAGTAGATATTAAAGAAGCGTTAGTAAAATTAATTAATCTTATATTCGGAAAAAGATATACATATATATGTTATAATAATTATAACGCCTATCTAACAAAAATTAAACCATCAAGTAAATATAAATATATGGATAAAATTGAATTAATAGAATCCTTAAATATTTTGATAAATCAAAATTATTTAAAAGTAGGGACATCTATATTTAGACAAGTAAAAGGTGTTCCAATGGGTGGTAATAGTAGCCTAATTATAGCTGACTTGTTTTTAAGCTTTATAGAATATGAATTTGTTCATAACTGTGTAAAAACTAAATCTAAACAATATAAATATATGAAATATATGTTTCGATACATTGATGATATATGTGTATTTAATTCTAATAATTTTTATTCAATTAGTGAGCACATTTATCCAGAAAGCCTTATTCTTAACAAAACCAATATTAATGATAAAGAAGGTGTATATCTAGATATGAACATTAAATTAACATTAATTAAAACTACTATTAATTTATATCGTAAAGATGACATATTTAAATTTACAAGAAACATATTTTTGCATGAGCATTCATGCATACCATATAATATAAAATATAATACATTAAATAATGAAATTTTAAGAATTGCAACAATATGTAATGATATTGGCTTTCTTCAAAATCATTTAAATAATTTAATAGATACATATTTTAAACTAGGTTACTATAAAAATAACATCAAGCAGAAAATAGTAAAATATATAAATCAACACAATAATATAAAGAATAAATTTAAACTCTTAAGTGGCAAATTTTTATGGATGAATAATAAATAATATACTTTGCATTAGAATAAGATACTAGATAGTTATTTCAGAGGAAATACATCATTAGCATGTATTTGGCCCCGCTGCTATGTTGGGTAGAGGAGTTAGGGGCCGAAACCTGATAGCATAGCAGTTCCTCCTGATGACCTCTAATTCTTATTCTGATACAACGTCTGTTATTTATTAGTCAATTCATAAAAATGACGTTTATTTTAAATTTTATTTTTTATTTTATTTTTTAACTTGATTTAAATTATAGAAAATCTAAAAACAATTTTTAATTTTATTATTTAATTATTAAATTTTGATTTAGCATTATTATGTTTTGTTTATTTTATAATTATATTAAATATGTAGACTCAGTTAGCTGATTTTATTTGGGTATTCTGATTAAGAATACTAAATATTTTTTAACGAAATTATAAATAAAGCATGAATAAATATTTTTAAAACGATCACTGATTAAAAACAATGTATATATCGTGTAAAAACGAATAAATGTAAATCCAAATGTTTAGATGATAGCGTGGTTTTGGAAACAATAGAGTACGTGAACGTTCATATACAAAAAAGAAATTGTTAACGTTGATGATAAGGATGAAAACCGGAATTATATGTAAAATGGCAAATGCGGCATGTAATACAAAGAAAATATAAAAATATAAAAAACAAATCGCAAAAGCGTCAAAATTGGTTCAGTTGTGAATTTTGCGGTGTAAATAACAAATCAAAAATGTAAAAACAAGCTGTAAATATCAACATTGTAATATATATTCTTACTACGCCATCAGCCATATCATGCTGAATGCACCGGTTCTCGTTCGATTACCGAAGTTAAGCAGCATCGAGACTAGTTAGTACTTGAATGGGTTACCGCCTGATAATCCATCTAATATACCGGTCATGTACCGCTGGAAAATCAAAGGGTTAACTACAATCCGAATGGTAACTGCAGTATTGAAAAAATTCAATTGAAGTGGGCGCCGTTTAAATATGTTTGGATACCTAGGCCATTGACGTTTGAAGATACGAATCATTCATGTACAACCTTGAATAAACGCGTGATCCTGTTATTTGTAACATGACGTTATCGAAGGTAGGCATTTCAAATGACGCCGATGCTGGTAACAAATCTTGGTTTATTATGATTCGAAAAGCTGCACACACCTGAAGTGAGCTATCTTTTTTCTCACAATGACTAAAGGCGTAGACTATGTTATCGTCCGCATTAATATACCTACCGGTTCTAAAACTTCTTCGGTCATGACCCAAGAATGATGTTTAAAAACTTCTTCATTATGTTTTATTGTTCCTACACATCCATCAAATACCTTAGCATATTGTTTAAACAGTATTCGAACAGAACCAACTGGTGATAAACATACCTGGTTTAACTGTACTTGACTTGGCCAAGCTTTTTTGAAAGCTCGGATTCATATCCAACCAAATGATGGTTGAACTATCCCTTATACCACCTCGGTTTTAAGCAATTGCACTTGGTTAGCTGATTTCACTGATACGGTACAACTCCTTATTGTCCGTACTCTGTTGCTAGCCAACCAGCGTAACCACATTAGCGATGATAAAGGTGGACTGTTTATCCATCTCCACGTTGACAACGGAATTGTGGATACTTCGACTCCTGTGTCGTATTCCATGGTAACCATTGTGTTGTTGATAAATTAAATCAGCTAACTGAGTCTACGTATTTAATATAATTATAAAATAAACAAAACATAATAATGCTAAATCAAAATTTAATAATTAAATAATAAAATTAATAATTGATTTTAGATTACCTATAATTTAAATCAAGTTAAAAAAATGAAATTTAAAATAAACGTCATTTTTATGAATTGACTAATAAATAACAGGCGTTGTATCAGAATAAGAATTAGAGGTCATCAGGAGGAACTGCTATGCTATCAGGTTTCGGCCCCTAACTCCTCTACCCAACATAGCAGCGGGGCCAAATACATGCTAATGATGTATTTCCTCTGAAATAACTATCTAGTATCTTATTCTAATGCAAAGTATATTATTTATTATCCATCCATAAAAATTTGCCACTTAAGAGTTTAAATTTATTCTTTATATTATTGTGTTGATTTATATATTTTACTATTTTCTGTTTGATGTTATTTTTATAGTAACCTAGTTTAAAATATGTATCTATTAAATTATTTAAAATGATTTTGAAGAAAGCCAATATCATTACATATTGTTGCAATTCTTAAAATTTCATTATTTAATGTATTATATTTTATATTATATGGTATGCATGAATGCTCATGCAAAAATATGTTTCTTGTAAATTTAAATATGTCATCTTTACGATATAAATTAATAGTAGTTTTAGTTAATGTAAATTTAATGTTCATATCTAGATATACACCTTCTTTATCGTTAATATTGGTTTTGTTAACAATAAGGCTTTCTGGATAAATGTGCTCACTAATTGAATAAAAATTATTAGAATTAAATACACATATATCATCAATGTATCGAAACATATATTTCATATATTTATATTGTTTAGATTTAGATTTAGATGCAAACACTCCGCACCTCATTGTGCGGAGTGTTTGCGATAATTAAATCACGTATCTTGTCATCAATGATTATTTTCTTATTCTGTATGTCTTCAGAAAAGAATTTACAATTGTTGGTTAGTCTCCGGGTTGTATCGATCCGATTAGCATAATCTTGTTCAGGACGCATTCGACATTTGGCAAATTTATAGCGATCTGCCACAAAATGTACGGACTTTGTTTAATGTCGCTCGACAGAACCTTACACAATTTCGTAAGTTATGACATCCTCGTTCGTGTTTGGCAAAATCTTCCTGAGTAACTGAAATGCCTTCGTACCTATTGAAGCCATCAGAATTTCTTTCCGTTCGAGATCAGTATTTCGTCACTGTGCTTTTAAACTGTACTCGTACTGATTCTAGTATTCCGACCATGTTTCCACTTCTTCATTAAAATGTCGGACCTTCCATTAGTAGTGTAGTGTTTGATCGTGACTCAAGAAAATTTTGAACCCGCTCCAATAACTGCTGGTTTTGAGGCTGCTGTTATTTCAACAGTTTTAGTAGCTGGTCTTTATTCGTCGCCAATTGTAATGGCCATATATATCGTTCATAACGGTAAAGGTTTTTTAAGACATACAAGGTTATCGAGCAAAAATAATAATAAGGGTTATTTAGAATGTTATAGAATGTTATGTTACTGTTGTAGGGTAATATCATATGCTATCACAAATGCATATTCTCTGATTGTAAACTAATTTAATTGATATTATTGTATTAACTTTAAATATATTTTTCTCAAACAAGATTTTCTGACAAGTTCATTTTAGGAATATATAAGTAAGTATTGGTTTTATTAATAACTATATAACCGATAAAAACTTTAATAAACAAAAACATGCAAAAGACAACTTTAAATAGAAGCCGTTTACGACGTGAATTTTGAAATCTTCGACTTATCTTTACTGCCTAAGTACCAGAGGGATCTGAGTCCCGCGGCAGAACCAGCGCGCGCCCTCTGACTGAACCATTTGGGGTTAAGCCTTCTGACTGAATCATTCGGGGATAGTTCTGTATGTACCATTCGGGACGTCCTCGTGAGAAGAAGACTGATCTTGAGATAGCCCAAGTACCCCAGAGACGCATTTGGCTTATCCAATTCAATGACAGATGCTGGGCCCATTTCAGAGCCCACCTAACTTTCTTCAGGATACGTTCAAGTCTATGCAGGTCAGCTTTCGCCGACCAATTCACCGTAACGGTGGACCCAGATATTTTATTCGACTCTTGAAATGGGGAGTGGTTGATGCTGCAAAATGGAATAGAGTGCAGAGAGTGCTAGTCTCTTAAGTTTCTTTTTGGTGGCAGGAACGCCATGAAAGACTACCACCTGCGATTTAGAGGAGTTTAAAATAAGATTGGTTAGGGGCAACTGATCTTTTAATCTTAAAGATAAACGGCAGATGTTAGAGATTACATCTTTGCACCTGCGTTTAGAGAACAAGGCGCTAGTATCATCAGCATATACCACTAGATGTTGATCACGTTTAAAATTCTTGAATAGTACAATGGATGCAGCAAGATATAAGATAAGAGAAAGTGGGGATCCTTGAGGTACACCCATAATAGGGTAGAACTGATGCGCATCAGGGTCGTTTTACTAGTAGAACCGCTTGGTGTACAGCAATATCTCCACCCTGTTAACAATTTTCGTAGGCAACCCGATGGACCTGAGAGAATAGATAATGAAGGGAATGGAGATCCGGTCAAATGCAGCTGAAAAATCAAGAAAAACAGCCACAGCAAGCTGATGACTATTATCCTGACAAAACTGATGCACTTCACCAATTGCTGAATGTGACCGAGCGCCCTTTGACAAACCCATGAAAACGCTGTGGGATCAAATTACGTCTACAAAAATGAACGTGGATTTTACCCGCAAGCGCTTTCACGTAGATGGATATGAGGGCGTTTTGAATCGAGATGGGCCGCAGATCTTTAGGACAAGTAATAAATCTCGTTTTAGGTAAAAAACTCGATGGCTGATGTTGATTGCTATGTCGGACGGGGAGGTTAATAGCATTGTGATGGCGACTTCCTTTCTCTGACTGTATGTCAAAAGCTGACAGCACGAGTGTAGTTTGCACGTGAGATTTTGAGGTGCCTGGGAGTGGTCCCCAGGAGTTAAGGATATCTGTAACATATAAGTCCCTACTCCTGAAGTCGCACCAAGACGGGGTTGGTTGGGGAGGGTTGAGTGGCTTAATAATTATGTAATGAAAGTGACTCCTCTAAAACCTTTTTCAAGGTCTTCTACCAATCCAAACCAAGGATCTATCCTTCTAGCGGGCGAACTTCTCCTTCTTGAATATCTTCCAATATGAAGCCCTGACAAGGGTTTAGGTGAGCAATGCTTGCCCTATCCACGCTCAGCTGGAGCCTATATCTAGAGCTCCAGTATTCATTCAAGAGGATTGGCCTATCCCCGCTCAGCTGAAGCCTATATCTATAGCTCAAGTATTCATTCAAGAGGATCTGTCTGGCGGAAACAGAGAGATTGGGAAGGTGTAACATTTTAGCTAGGACCTTGAGCTTTGTTGAAGTAGGATTGTATATTCGATCTTTATAGGTTGGTGAAAGGATCGCAGTAGCTTACGATGAGAGGTAGGAATTTAATTCGGTCAAACTCTCAATTCCAATTCAAGGGAAGAGTTGGATAGCTGCCTGAAAGAAGGCCACTCCAATAGGGTCAAAGTGAAACCATCTTCTAAGCAACGTATCGTCCTCTAGCAGCCAGCGAATTAGGTCATAAGAGGTGGTATCTTGTTGATGCGACTGCTCAGTGCAAATTGGTTTCAACAACCACATCTTATGTGAAGGTAATATGTCGATGAGAGAATTTGTTGTAGAGGAATGAAAGTTGGGGGAAGGTGGTTTATGAATAAGATGGTCGATCCTTGCTCTACGGAGTGCTGCATTAATCCAAAGAACAGTTCTGTCGTTGAAGTCACCAAGTAACATGTCAAAACTGCTCCCCGATATTCGACCAAGGAGATCACGGTTCTGTTGGATTTCTCGTGTCCAAATATAGACATTAACTATGCTAATACGCTTACCGTTCTTACAAAGTGATATAGCTACACAAGATAGTGCTGGACCAGAATAGTTAAACAGGAGGGATGATCCTAAGGAGCTCTTCACTAGGTTTAAAAGACCTTGAGATGAAGAGGAGTAAGGGGCTATGTAAGGAGTAAAGTGGGTGTAGATGTGCTTAGGGATAAATCGAGTAATATCCTGGGGGAGACGGATAGACCGCGTCTCCTGAAGGACTATAACATCTGCATCTCTACCAGATAGAAGGCTAAGGGCGGAAGCACCTCCCGAATTCCACAGAAGGATAATTAGTGAAAAAGGCCCTTGATTACTTCCAATTGCGTAGGTGTTACCGAAGTGGGACGCCTTCTACCTAGTCGCAACTAGAGACGAAAAGGTCGCCTTTACCGCTTTCCGTCACGACGAATGGAGTCGATTGATCACGGGCGATATCTTCATTTCCTTCGTTAGCCATAGCCCAGATCGAATCTTTCCGAGCAAGCTTCAGAGCGGCTATGCTCAGCGATGACCCGGTTCGTTTCTTAGATTTTGGTGGCTTCTTAATATTGTTGGTTTTCGCAGAAAGGGAAGAACGGAAAGATTCCGCTAATTGACCAGTAATTTTTGGACCAATTTTTCAAGGTAGATCATTGAGGCCTGATGCTGCATTTCTAGATGTTTCAGAATTTCCGTATCCAGCATACTGTCGTCTTTCTTGTTAGACGAGACAGCTTCCACGAAGCTAGTCGGTTTTGCTGTCACACCCCTGTGTCTCTTTTGGTACGCCTTAAAGATTTTACACTTTTTTTGACCATGCGGGGTGCTCACCACCGCAGTTTGCGCAAAATGGCTTACTTTCACACTTCTCAGGATGTATAGCAGTTGTACCACACACGCCGCACTTATGGGGTAGAGAACATCCAGCAGACTAATGCCCCCCCACTGATGACAATTGTTGCAGTGAGGGTACGTTATTGAGTCGGTTTTGATGATTGAAAATCTTAAATTATCCCCCATAAAAGGATTGCATGTCGAAATCAACAGTTTTGGAGCTTCTTTCACCGGGGCATTGCAGACCGCCACGGGAATGGGCAAGCTTTAAATCCCTTTTATAAAGCGAACGTTTGAGATTTTGTAATCACTTTCTAGGGCTGATATATCTTCTTCTGAAATGAATGTTGGCATATTATTTATCTTTATTGTTGCCAGGATTGGTTTGGAAGCAATTATACCTTGTTCAGAATGCTCGTTTTTAAAGTAGTCGACGTACGACATTGCCAGATCAGGAGTGCAGAATGAGATTTTTATCTCAGATTCATAATATTTAATAGCATTGAATGGGATCCTTTTTTATATCGATCGGCATATCATATTAAAAAAACATTGAACATGATCTGGAAAGGTTTTAGAGGAATCACTAGCCGTACACAACTACCGAGCCACGCAATTACCTCAACAAATCTTGCCTAGGGGTAACTTCAGAAGTAGGAATCTATCTGTTACAGATATTCTCAACTCTTGGAGTCCACTTTCGAACATCTCCAAATATCTCGCTCCACTCTCTTCTCGGGTCTGTCAGCTTTTGACTGTCGAACAGAGAAGAGAGGTGGCCATCACAATGCTTCTTGCCTCCCCATCCGATGTAGCGGACGTCAATATAAGTAAGATAGTTTTTATTCCTAAGGTTAAATCCTGCTCATGTGTTAAAGATCTGCGACCCATCTCGATTCAAAATGCCCTCGTATCGATTTACGAGAAAAGCACTTGCGCGTAAAATTTACGACCATTTGAGTAGGCGTACTTTGATCCCTCCAGGTTTTCATGGGTTTGTCAAAGGTCGCTTAGTCCGTTCAGCAGTTGGTGGTGTGGGGGAGTTTTGTCGAGAGAATAGCAATCGTTTAGTTGTGGCTGTTTTCCTTGACTTTTCCGTTGCACTTGACCGCATCTCTATTCCCCTTGTGATCTCTTCTCTCAAGTCCCTCGGGCTGCCTGCGAGAATTGTGAACATAATGGAGATCCTGCTGTACACCAAGCGATTTTATTATGAACACTACCCTGATGAGCGTCAGTTTTACCCTATTACGGGTGTGCCTTTACGGGTGTGCCTCGAGGTTTCCCATTTTCTCCTATCTTATATCTTCTGCTTCCATTAACCTATTCAAAGCATTTAAACGCGAACAACGTCTAGAGGTGTATGCTTATGACACCATAGCCCTGTTCACTGGACATAGGTGCAAAGACGTAGTCTCTGACATCAGCCGCTTCTTTTTAAGATTAAAAGACCAATTACCCAAATCCAATCTTATTTTGAACTCCGCTAAATCCCCGGTTGTTGTCTTTTATGGCACCCCTGCTACAAAGCAAAAACTTAAGAGATTAGCACTCTCTGCGCTCTTCTCCATATTTGCCTCTGAACCATCCCCGCCTTCACAAATCGAGTAAAATACATAAGGTTCACAGTTACGGTGAATTGGTCGTCAAAAACTGACTGGATAGACTCAAACGTATCCTGAAGACAGCTAGGTGTGCCTTGAAACGGGCTCAGCATCTGCCATTGAAAGGAAAAACCCAAGTTCGCCTTTGGGGCACTTAGGCTATCTCGGGATTAATCTTCTTTTCGAGAGAACGTCCCACGAAGCAAAGGCTAAGGTTTCTTAAGCTCCTCGTCTTTCGTTTACCCAGCATAGTACTCGCTGATTAGATTCTTCGGGGGGGGGTAAAGACCCGAGGGTTTAGTCGGAAGGCGGCGTGTTGGATCGGTTTAGGGGCTTAGATCCACCTGGAGCTGAGGCCAAAGTAGGAAGACTGTTGAATGAAGTGATTTGGTGATTTACTGAATACCGAAGATTATTTGTTAGTTGCCTATTATTTGACCCTTTGTAACTGTTTTTTGTTCTCATTTTGTGTATTTAAGAAATTCTTTATTATTGATGAAAGCGGAATTTCACCGCAGTGTGAGCGTATTGTAGTAATCGGAATGCCACTTTCGATAGCAGTGCTAACACGTTTGCATCAACTCGTGTGTTCGTTGTACCGCCCCATGGTAATAGCCACACTGTTGCCCTGGGAAGTCAGTCTCAATCCATGCTCAGTCAGCTCAGTCAGGCTCAGAACAGTTTGAACTCAATTTAATCAAATTACAAAATGAACTTCTAATTGGATTTTAGATGAAACAAATTCATGAAAAGTTTAATATCGCACGAACGAAAACTCGAAAAGAAACTGCTATTCAAACCAGATAAGGAGAGTGATATCAGTAGAACTAACGATCAAAACTAATTAGATAAGATTTTTAGGTATACCCCGACGATACGAAATTTAGCTAAATATTACGACAAAGTGTGTAGAATATAAAAAGATTCCGCAATTCCAAACATTAAAAAATCACGCATTTGCTTCAAGAACGGTCGAAATTTGTGATCAATACTTTCTAAGAATGTCGAACATAATGAGAAGGGCAGGAATCTAGCTTGTGCTTACGAAAGATGTTAGTGCTGCAAAGAAATGAAAGGCACTGTAATTTTAGTACATACATCTCTAAAGTGAATGTATTCATAATAAATGATGGCTAGAGTAATATCCAGCTGAATGTCAGACCTATAAAGAGCAGTATTTTTACAAAGCATCATAAATCATGCACATTTGAAAACTGGATCCATAAAGTTAGTTCAGATACAACTAACTGCAGGACAGAATGCTGTGTATATCTACATAGTTGTAAATGCTGTAAAACTCAATACGTGTGTCAGACGGGTACAGCCTCATAAGTACAAATAATAGGCGAGGATATTATTGCTCGATTTGATCTCTTTCTATATCTCCTTTTATGTATAAAGAGATCAAATCGAGCAATAAGGGTGTATATTTCACTTTAATGCTATATATACATTTATACATTTCTTGATTATATATAATTTTTGATGTCTAGAAAAAAAAAGTAAAAATTATTTCATTCACAGAATTTTTTTGCAATTGACAAGTTATTTATATAATACTTCATAAATATGTTTAAATAATCCCTGTTTATTACTTTAGCTTTTAAACAAATGATTTTCCTCTTTTATTTTGCTTACAACGCCGGTTCTGGAACCACACACGAACATTCTTTACAGTTAATCCAGTTCGATCCGCTATTATTTGTTTTTGAGTTGTACTCGGACGAGGGTCAATAGCAAAGTACATGCCTAATCGCTGAATTTGTTCATATGTGAATGTTGTACGATTTCTTGACTTTTTCGTTATACAATTCGGAGACTTTGAATAAAATGACGTGCATACTTTATTGTCTAAATACATAAAAACAAGTGATATTATCAACAAACTTAGCAAATTTTTTAACGATTAATAAATAATTAACAAAAAATTTTATATCATTAAATTTTAATGATAATTTGGCAATTTTGACTGCTTAAATTCTACATTTTTGTTGAGCTTCTTTGATGAAATTCATTTTAGTGACATGTTGTAAATAAAAGCAAATTTATATAAAAATTATTGATTACGGAGCAATATGCAGTGTGTTAACTAAAATTATAATATAATGACGTATGAAGTCATCTCGACTTAACACAAATGATCGAAACTTAATAAAGAAAGTGCATTAATTCATGTGTAATAGATTAAAACAATGTTATCTGTATCCTCATTCCCATTTTAGGACCTAAAGAACAATGAAATAATAGTCAGCTAACAAATCGTTTTCAAAAGTATTACTTTCACAATCAAGAGATAAAAATGCTCTTTATAACCCAAATATATCATAGGAATGGGGATAGGAATTAAGAAATTTTGAACAAAGCACAGCCAAAATTTGAATAGTCTTAAGTGTACAATACTGCGTTTATTGCAATGAGTTCTGAAAGTAAATGGACTTGTTTAATTTGACGGTTCTAGAGCTTTACGGTTAATTGAAGGCAAAATACAGATTTATATAAAATCAGTGAGAGTTTAATCTTTACTTGTTAAATTATATTGATTATTTTCTTTTGTATTTTAATGAATTACGTGCAGTGTATTAATCCAAACTAAGCATTAAAATATTATCAATTAAAGCCTTTTAAATCTGAAAAAAATAATAGCAATAATATAGTAGATACTTTTATAAACACTAGAGATATAAAGCTATGTAATAGATTTATAGATATGTAATAGCTATGTAATAGCTTTATGTAATAGCTATGTGATAGCTTTGGGGGATATAACGCTATGTAATAGCTTTATGTGCTCTTATATAAGAGCATATACGGTTTACATATGCTCTTATAAAGAGAAGAGCATAATCGGTTTCCATTTAAGAAAGAAGTAGAGTTTTAATACTTTACGTTATTTAAGCCAAAACGACCTTAAACAATAATTGGATTGATAATAGTTTAAATTTGTTATCATTTTTGACTCGGATGAGTGGAATTTCGAAAAGATAAAGAGTTTGAAGTCAGACTTTTGATAAGCACTGAGCTACCAATATGTAAGTTACTTTACGTACACTTTACGTTAAGCCAATGCAACCAATATGTACAGAAAGAGGGTAAAACGAAAACAGATGTGCATTAGTGCTGTCCAAATAGCAGAGTCCAAATTTTTAAATGAATATTTTAAGCTTTTAATAATATATCATATTAATTAATTGAAGCAAATTTCAATAAATTTTTCCCAAATAATTTCGAATAGCACCAAAATGATTAATAATAAATAAAGTTAGGCCAACATTATTGAATATTATTTCAAATTAATACAATACTATTCGGATTTTAAAAACGTAGTTTTGCAATTTTCTTTAGAAGCGAATGAGCTTGTATTTTGATATATTAGCATACTGTATTTGTAAAATTATATTCTTAAATAATGGACATTTCATTGATTTCTCTTAAAAATTGAGTTCCTACCAAAATCGAATTTATTTCTAAACAGTTTTACATACAAAATGAATCCATTACAGCAGCTCAATCCATTAATTGAGCTGCTGTAAAAGTAGACTCATTATTCATGTGAAGTTCGACAAGTAATTTAATAAATTTGAATCGTCTTTGCATGCATTATGCTTTGAAAAATAACTTTCATCATTGTGTTCTTATGACAGACCGTTATAGCTTAGAGAACAATTGATGATAAGCTACAAATTATATAATCATATTATGCAATTAAGTTAAAGTTAAGCGGCTTTTGGTTTAGTTTCAAAAAATTAAACGTGAAAACGTGTGCATTATTATCACACCTCTCATTAGTTCACTGCTTCTAATAAATGCAAACTCGTTGATCTTTGGATTCAATCTAAGTACAGAGTTAATTAGTGACAACACAATTGATTTAAGCCGCGCTTAAACCATATATTTTATTTTTGAAATCGTTAAAATAATATTAGATTTTCAAATTTGTTTAGTTCACAAGAAGTGATTTACAATTAAAAAATTTTTGAGATATTCATCAAAATTTAAATTACTGACAAATAGCCTATTTCATATTGTTTATGTACATGAAAGGTTAAAAATTATATATTGAAAAATTTATATATTAAAAAAATCATATTGTTTGTTTGTAACGTTAAAAAATTGTTTAAAATTGTTAAATAGATTTGCAGCACATACATTTCGAATTCGTTATCGATTTGCCGCACATACATTTCGCTAGAAATTAAGCTATATTTAAATGCTGTAAAAATTATAGTTTAACTAAATGTTCTTACAAGAAAATGATACACATATACCCGAGTTCATCAGAATGCTGCTTTTCCGTATATTAAAATTTCAATGCAAAGGATTTCTGAATTCACAATTTAACGGATGCATTTAAGATATTTTTTCTTATATTTCACACGGATGTGATCAGGAGATCATAACAATACCGTTTTTATAAAAACAATCAACACATATATCTAACAAGCAATGCCTTTTATGTACAAAAGCCGTATTTCGTAATAAATCCTGAAACATTGTTTATTCAGCACATCATATCGCCGTATACCAATGGAATCCTAGACCGTTGTTATCAAGCTTCTTTGATGCAATCTCTGTGATTAATATAGTTGGTAGAGACCAATAATAATATTTCCTATATTTTTGTCATGGCGTGGTCCCAACCGGAAGTAGCTTATAAATTGATTTTAATTTATACTTACAATATATAAATTGTAAGAGCGAAAATCGCTTGAAACTGTGGTCAAAGAGCCTAAACTGACTACTATTGATTTTTAATCCATAATTGCTGCAAAATAACTGGATTTCGATCATCAGCTCCATCAGTCTAATGTACCACTCCGAGACGCTCCTAACCACCCAGCAGTCATCGTCAGTCGGATGAAGTGGTTATGGTGTGTTTCGACTGCTTTTGTGATAACTGTAAAGACACGAGCAATTCCTTAAGATGCTAAACGAAACTCAGGTGCATAAAGCGTTTTTACTGGCTTGTTGCGTGAGTGAACCTTTTAGTTATTCTCTATAAGGCACAAATGCGTATCCGATTGTTACGAGGGTACTGAATTTCTCACAGGATGCCGGAAAGAATTCGTTTTTTATAAATTGTTAGTGCGAAAATCTCTTGAAACTGTGGTTCAGGAGCCTAAACTGGATACGATTGATTTTTAATCAATAATTGCTGCTAAATAACTGGACTTCGATCATCATTTCCATCAGTCTAATGTATCACTTCGAGACGCTTCCAACCACCCAGCAGGCATCGTCAGTCAGATAAAGTAGTTAGGGTGCGTTTCGGTTGCTTTTGTGATAACTGTTAAGACAACAACAATTCCACACGATGCTAGACGAATTCATGTGCATAATGCGTTTTTACTGGCTTGTTGCGTAAGTGGAATTTCTAGTTATTCTTCATGAGGCACAACTGCGAATCCGTTGGTTACGAGGGTACTGAATTTCTCACATGATTCCGGAAGGAATGCGTTTTTTATAAATTGTAAGTGCGAAAAATCGCTTAAAAATGTGGTCCAGAAGCCTAAACTGGCTACGATTGATTTTTAATCAATAATTGCTGCTAAATAAGTCGACTTCGATCATCAGCTCTATCAGTCTAATGTATCACTCCGAGACGCTTCCAACTACCTAGCACACATCGTCAGTCGGAAAAAGTGGTTCGGGTGCATCATCGAGCCTAGTTAGTACTTGGATGGGTGACCGCCTGGGAATACTGGGTGTTGATGGCTTTTTTATTGGACTCTGCTCTATTGTTGATTGCATTTTCTTTGTAGATTGCAAAGAAGATTGGGATCGTTTTCAATCAGAATTAAACTGTATGAAGTTACTAATTTTCAAAGACAGAAACGTCCAACCATCCAACTCCGCCCTTTTTCTTCGACCATTAACTCTAGAGACTATCTATGTAGTAAAAAAACAAATTTTCGAATATATGCTCATAGAATTTGTGTGTCGTCAATCGGATCTTGACGGCTTTATTTTCCCGCAATGTTTTAAATGCCAGCAATGGGACCATTAGTCAACACATTATTCCAATGAAACCAAATGTGTTCATTGTGCAGAGAATTACGACTCAAAAAGCTGCCACAATGAAACCAAAAAATGTTGTGCCAATTGCAATTAATCAGGACACAAAGCCTACGACAAAAGATGTAGTGAATTTACTGACTATGTTACTTGAAGCAAACGCAGTGATGCTTCTTCGGTGGTAAGTCACAATAATACAAGCACAACACCTAATTATACACTGTACACAAAAACAACCAACGGACCATCACGATTCAGATAACTCTATTATAGAGACCATTAATTCATTAGAAAAAATAAACAAATTCAACAGGAGCTCATCATCAGAAGATAAGAACAGCACAACATCACTAAGCTCCTACAAAAGTAAAAAAACCCGCAAAAATAAATAATTCTTAAACACATTATGATTATCCGACAATGGAATTGTGCCTCAATAAAAAATATTCGGAGCTCCTATGACAGCTTTGTTAGCTGCGATGTAATACTGCTGCAAGAGGCCCTTGATGGGCAACTTCGGGTCCCGATAGTCTCTTTGGCGGATACACACTTTTTTATCTACACAACTCACAAAGCAGACATCTAAACCTTTTATCAATCATTAAAACGAGCTTATCACCTTCACTAATTGCAAAAGATACAAACGAAATATACTCCGTACAAATTATTAAGATTATATCGAATGGTAATCCTCTACATATAAGCAATATATACGTCAAACCTGTCAATAAATCAAGATTACCTGATTTATTCTAGGTGACTGGAACGATAACAAGGCTAATAACGTTAATAGTTTTCATCTGAAAATATACAAAACAATATTACCAAGTAATAACACATTCAAATACTCTTCCCGTGGTCAAGCGTCGACCATCGACTTTGCTATGGTACGTCCGGAATTGGATTTACTCGAGATGGGACTTATTAGGCCATCTGACTCTAAGGATATTTATCACTTCATCATCACATGGAAAACCGGTGAAGGGATAGCAAAACTTACTTTCAAACCTACTTTACTAAACATATGTCGATTCAACAATGAAGTTTTGAAATATACAAACACTCACATGGATAACAATGAGATCACAATAATGAATTTGAACAATATGATATCCGAAATTTCCTCCGAATTTTTATTTTCAAAAACTAAACAATACCACTCCTATTTCTGCTGGTCTTTGGCAAAAATCAAAAAAGTATACTTAAAAGCCTCTCTTAATGATGATAGAGAACTTATGAAGATCCTTAGTTCGAACTATTGGGAAATCAAGACTATACAAATACTATCCCAGCAAAAGAAACTTATCAGAGAGGATAAATCATACTCTAGACAATGGTGGTCTATTGCTCATAACGCCACCAAAAGAAGCTGGATTTAGAGAGCTCACAAAAGGTTTCTTATAAACGGAAAACAAAAAATCTTCGAAGAAATAAAAGTTAAACACCTGAAAAACGCTAGACCTACAAACGAAGCCTTCATTAATAGAAGTTCCCTAATTAAAAATCTATCCCTGAACGAAGAAGATTTTGAATTGAACAAGTATGACCTGGCTAACGCTTGGCCTAGATTAGCAAAACTATCTAATGACGGCTCTTCTCCCTCAGCTGCGTGTCTCAAATTACTCAATTTCGAGTCGAGAATTATGGTAAGCCAATTCATTATTAACAGATCAACTAAACAATGGAAAGAATTATCAGTAGGCAAGATGTTCTTCATTCCTAAAGGAAAAAAAACAATTAACGATGTTTAACATATTCGACCAATTACGTTGTCAAATCAATTACTCAATATATACGAGAGAGCAATAGCAAGAAAACTGTACAGCTGGTATGAGCGCTCTGGTTTCTTTCCAAATTGGGTATATAGCTTCCGTAAAAATGGTCAGCACATAACGCAGTAAGAAAGCTACAAGACAAGATTAAAAGGAAAGAAGGAGAATGCGATAAATTTAAATTGCTTATTTCCTTATATATCGAATCAGCCTTTGATTCCATGAATATGATTCCCGTCTGGAGAGAAATGCTACAGGACGGGATCCCATTATGCCTTATTAAAAGAATCTTATCTACAGTGTACCAAAAAAGTTTCAAGCTGGCTGATTTCGACTGCGATACCAGTTACCATCTGATCAAGGGACTGCCACAGGGCTCGCCTCTTAGCCCAATACTATTCATGATCGCAACCAAAGATATCCTGAGAGATATGAATGATGATAAAACAGTAGTCACACAATATGCAGACGACTTGTCTCTTGTATTTGTCTGCGGTAAAAATCTCAAAACATTCACCAATAGAATCAAAAATTGTCTCGATAAAATAAATTCAAGACTAGAAAAACTGGATCTCTCAATAAATATTGCTAAAACCAAGCTACTATCGTCAAGGCGCGGAGAACGAAGATATCACACTAACAAAAATGTAAAGCATTACTCAGTAATATGCCTTGGACAAAGACATTAAAAATATTGGGTAGCACTTTCACTCCGACTCTCTCAACAAGATTTGATCTCTCAAGATTTGGGCTATCACTTAAGATTGGATTACCATATTATAGAAGAGGTAAAACACTAGGACTTAATGATATTCAGTGGGAAAATCTCTTTAAAACATTCGCGATATCAGGATTCTTCTTCGGAGGAATAAGACCGCCGGAAGATAGAGATCAATTCTACAATAAGTGTGTAAACTTTATCGAAAGAAAAAACTTTGCAAGTGAAAGATTATTATTAAAAATTACTGATATTTTCATAGGTAGAATACTACCGTTACTATAGTAATACCAGACATTGTGAGTTGAATTCAGAAGAAAACGATTTATGTAGAAGATTAATTTGCTAATCAGGAGAGAAGACGATTTTTACCATATGGATTTTATTTATTGTCTTTTTATTTTTTTTTCTTTTTTTTTGTCCTTTTTTAGTGAATGACAAGACAAAAATGTTACTGTAAATCCTTTTGACGCCATTTTGGCATAATAAACATATTTCATGGGATACTGGGTGTTGATGGCTTTTTTATTGGACTATGCTCTATTTTGTATTGCATTTTCTTTCGTTCATTTTACAAAATTTACTCAATTCGTTTATATTCAAGTAGACTACTTGGATTTACTACACTTCATTTTTATTCATTTTATAACACACCTTTTATTTATGTGTATAATTGATGTTATGTACATTTGCTTTTGCTTTTACAAGTTAACACTATATCTACACTAATTTTAAAGTTGTCAATACGATACTTCATTTATATCCAGATTTTACAAATATTTGCATTTTATATATTTTAAATTGTATTTAATAAACTATCATATTCTAATTTTCTAGTCTAATATCAAATGATGCTCTTACACATTTTCTTTTTAAAAATGCGAAAGGTGTTTTCAAGTATCGATGTTGATGTCTTGAAATTAATGTAAATAAACAATTTCTCTTTGTTATTAACATTATTTGTATGAATTTGGCATTACGAACAACATGATAATCAAATTAAAAAATAAACAGTTTTTTACAGTAATAGCGTAAAAAACAACAAAATGTTTATTTACGAACATTAAAGTTTTGAATATTATCGAGGATAATCAAAACTGTAATGCTATACCATTTGTATATTATGTGATAATCTCAAATCGAACTTAACAAACGAACATGTCGTTAATAAATAATATTAGTAAATATAGGCAATTGGTTAGAATATTTTAAGTTTAACCTATTTTGTATTACATTCAACAAATGCTTTCGAGTATTTACAAATTTGTGAGTATATATCTTTATAAAAATACGAAAAACGCTTTCCGAAATTCTATATAATTAAAAAAATCTTCATGACTTTTTGCTTAAATTATTTTAGCAATGATTCAAAGAATTATATTTAATAAACTGTAATATCACTAAACAAATATTGAAAGAACATTTCATTCACATTTTGTATAAACGACTTTTGAGGCGTAATAGTTTTCCAACGACTTGTATTAAGATTTTAACTCGTTCGTGGTCATGTAAAATCTTGAAGAAGTGATTTAAAGAAGCGTTAGTAAAATTAATTAACCTTATATTCGGAAAACGATATACATATATATGTTATAATAATTATAACGCCTATCTAACAAAAATTAAACCATCAAGTAAATATAAATATATGGATAAAATTGAATTAATAGAATCCTTAAATATTTTGATAAATCAAAATTATTTAAAAGTAGGGACATCTATATTTAGACAAGTAAAAGGTGTTCCAATGGGTGGTAATAGTAGCCCAATTATAGCTGACTTGTTTTTAAGCTTTATAGAATATGAATTTGTTCATAACTGTGTAAAAACTAAATCTAAACAATATAAATATATGAAATATATGTTTCGATACATTGATGATATATGTGTATTTAATTCTAATAATTTTTATTCAATTAGTGAGCACATTTATCCAGAAAGCCTTATTCTTAACAAAACCAATATTAATGATAAAGAAGGTGTATATCTAGATATGAACATTAAATTAACATTAACTAAAACTACTATTAATTTATATCGTAAAGATGACATATTTAAATTTACAAGAAACATATTTTTGCATGAGCATTCATGCATACCATATAATATAAAATATAATACATTAAATAATGAAATTTTAAGAATTGCAACAATATGTAATGATATTGGCTTTCTTCAAAAATCATTTAAATAATTTAATAGATACATATTTTAAACTAGGTTACTATAAAAATAACATCAAGCAGAAAATAGTAAAATATATAAATCAACACAATAATATAAAGAATAAATTTAAACTCTTAAGTGGCAAATTTTTATGGATGGATAATAAATAATATACTTTGCATTAGAATAAGATACTAGATAGTTATTTCAGAGGAAATACATCATTAGCATGTATTTGGCCCCGCTGCTATGTTGGGTAGAGGAGTTAGGGGCCGAAACCTGATAGCATAGCAGTTCCTCCTGATGACCTCTAATTCTTATTCTGATACAACGTCTGTTATTTATTAGTCAATTCATAAAAATGACGTTTATTTTAAATTTTATTTTTTATTTTATTTTTTAACTTGATTTAAATTATAGAAAATCTAAAAACAATTATTAATTTTATTATTTAATTATTAAATTTTGATTAAGCATTATTATGTTTTGTTTATTTTATAATTATATTAAATACGTAGACTCAGTTAGCAGATTTTATTTGTTCTACTGACATGTTATTATTGACCTGTGGACTTTGTTTTTCCGGTAATATGACCTCTGTTAGAAATACTTAAACTATGTATTATTGGTTACGACTTTATTATTTTTTCTTATTTTCAAACAAGCATGAATTATTAATTCTTAAAAAAGGTAGAAGTTTGCATCCCAAGGTGTTTACACTTTAAAATGTAAACTGCTTCACGTGATCACGTTTAAGAGACCAGGTAATGACCAATAGCTAGGTCGCGTAGCGCGTGGAGTGAAGGTGGTAGATCTTTATAGATCTTGTTCCAGCCTGCAACCGCCTTAAGCAGGGCAGCCCCCTGTCAGATGCTGCTGGATGGCCCGTTGTAAGTTTAGTCTGAGTCAACTAAACTAGGTGGCGACACCGAAAAAGCAACGTTAAAAATTATGACTTAAAAGTTACATGTACTCAACAATATTGAAAAAATACGTAAGTACTAATGATTTCAATTTTAGATCTTTTAAATGTAACAGAAAAAATTGTATAGTTTGTGATGTTATAAATAATAATTGTATCGTAAGTAATACGACAAACAAATGTTTTTCATTAAATATTAATAATAATTGTAACTGCAATTCCGCAGGGGTAGCGTATCTTATACAATGTACATGTGGATTGCAATATATAGGAAAAACATATCAAATGTTAAAAACTAGGTTTAGGCAACACATATATAATATACAGCATAATAGTCAAACTATATTTCATAAACATATGAGATTAATAGGACATGATATTAAAAACTGTAAATTATTTATTTTAGAACATATTATCGAAGAAAACATTTCAATATTAAATCAAAAACTATTAGAAAAAGAAGATTTTTGGTTTAAAACGCTTAATTCCATGTACCCATTAGGATTGAATGACGTGGTACAAGGAATTGGCAGAAGTAGTATAGTACATAATAAACAATTATATTATAATAATCCAGTTAAACGCAAACCAAGAAGTCATGGTGATAAAAGGAATAGGAAAAATAGAGTTAAAAATATTAAAAAAGATATGTATATAAATGAACAATTAGAAATATTAAAACAACTTTTAAGTGATAATAAGCTAAAAGATCTTTATGTAAATATAAGAAGTTTTTCTAAAGATATCATATGTTCAATAAATCAAAAATTAATTAACGACTATGATAGGCTAAGTTGTATAATAGACAGTTATTGTAATACAAAATACTATAATCGTACAATAAATGTTAATAATAACAATAGAAAATATACATTAACCATAAACTTCATTAATAAATGTATAGATAACATAAATATAGCCGGACTTTTAAATAATTCTAAAAGTAAAGAAATAATAGGGTCAGATTTAAGTAAATATATTCCTAAAATAAGGTATAAACTCCTACCACCATTAGGACGAAAAATTTGTAATTATAATAAAGAATTAAAATCAATATGTAACGATAATATTAGAAACATAATGGAAACAGAATGCAATTGTAAAAGTCTTAGTTTTGATAAAATAAATGAACATATATGTACCCATAATCTAGAATTAATTAAAAATTGTGAATTAAGAAAGCTGCTATCAAAAGGGTATAAATATAGATTAAATAATAACAACGACAAAAATAAAATTTACAATTCGTTATATAATAACTTAAATGATTACTTTAGTAAGCTGATTAATAGTGAAAGCTCGAATATATCTAAGATTAACATTTGGAAAGATTATATATTTGATAAAATTAAAAATAAAATGAAAATAACAAACAATTATAAAAGGAAAGATAAAATTAATAAAGATATGTATAAAGAACTTACTAAATTAAAGGATAACTATATAATAACAACTATTGATAAAGCTAGTAATAACTTTGTCTTCATATGCAAAAAGCTTTATTATGATATACTAATGAAAGAGGTTAATTCTAATGATTTAAATGTAAATCCAACATATGAACGTAGTGAGTTGAGTTTAGAAACAATTATTACAAGTCACTGTTCTATAATGGATAAAAAGGGTATAAAGGTTGAATTAGATAATAAAACTATACCTATATTATATTGGAATCCAAAATTACATAAAAATCCAATAAAACCTAGGTTCATATGTAGTGCGTTTAAATGTACATTAAAAACCACTTTCTGTCTATATGAATAAAATACTTAAAGTAATTAAAGCACATTTTAAAAAATATTGCAAGGTAATCGAAATTAATACTGGTATGAAACACTATTTCAGTATTAATTCTACAAAAGAATTTTTAGAACAGACAAAAGGAATAAATTTTCAAAATATAAATACATACGATTTTAGTACGCTTTATACAAATCTAGATTTAGTAGATATTAAAGAAGCGTTAGTAAAATTAATTAATCTTATATTCGGAAAAAGATATACATATATATGTTATAATAATTATAACGCCTATCTAACAAAAATTAAACCATCAAGTAAATATAAATATATGGATAAAATTGAATTAATAGAATCCTTAAATATTTTGATAAATCAAAATTATTTAAAAGTAGGGACATCTATATTTAGATAAGTAAAAGGTGTTCCAATGGGTGGTAATAGTAGCCTAATTATAGCTGACTTGTTTTTAAGCTTTATAGAATATGAATTTGTTCATAACTGTGTAAAAACTAAATCTAAACAATATAAATATATGAAATATATGTTTCGATACATTGATGATATATGTGTATTTAATTCTAATAATTTTTATTCAATTAGTGAGCACATTTATCCAGAAAGCCTTATTCTTAACAAAACCAATATTAATGATAAAGAAGGTGTATATCTAGATATGAACATTAAATTAACATTAACTAAAACTACTATTAATTTATATCGTAAAGATGACATATTTAAATTTACAAGAAACATATTTTTGCATGAGCATTCATGCATACCATATAATATAAAATATAATACATTAAATAATGAAATTTTAAGAATTGCAACAATATGTAATGATATTGGCTTTCTTCAAAATCATTTAAATAATTTAATAGATACATATTTTAAACTAGGTTACTATAAAAATAACATCAAGCAGAAAATAGTAAAATATATAAATCAACACAATAATATAAAGAATAAATTTAAACTCTTAAGTGGCAAATTTTTATGGATGGATAATAAATAATATACTTTGTATTAGAATAAGATACTAGATAGTTATTTCAGAGGAAATACATCATTAGCATGTATTTG
>WNNJ02002268.1:0-12779 GCA_012934845.2 Pomphorhynchus laevis
ACTTTAAGTATTTTATTCATATAGACATAAAGTGGTTTTAATGTACATTTAAACGCACTACATATGAACCTAGGTTTTATTGGATTTTTATGTAATTTTGGATTCCAATATAATATAGGTATAGTTTTATTATCTAATTCAACCTTTATACCCTTTTTATCCATTATAGAACAGTGACTTGTAATAATTGTTTCTAAACTCAACTCACTACGTTCATATGTTGGATTTACATTTAAATCATTAGAATTAACCTCTTTCATAAGTATATCGTAATAAAGCTTTTTGCATATGAAGACAAAGTTATTACTAGCTTTATCAATAGTTGTTATTATATAGTTATCATTTAATTTAGTAAGTTCTTTATACATATCTTTATTAATTTTATCTTTCCTTTTATAATTGTTTGTTATTTTCATTTTATTTTTAATTTTATCAAATATATAATCTTTCCAAATTTTTATCTTAGATATATTCGAGCTTTCACTATTAATCAGCTTACTAAAGTAATCATTTAAGTTATTATATAACGAACTGTAAATTTTATTTTTGTCGTTGTTGTTATTTAATCTATATTTATACCCTTTTGATAGCAGCTTTCTTAATTCACAATTTTCAATTAATTCTAGATTATGGGTACATATATGTTCATTTATTTTATCAAAACTAAGACTTTTACAATTGCATTCTGTTTCCATTATGTTTCTAATATTATCGTTACATATTGATTTTAATTCTTTATTATAATTACAAATTTTTCGTCCTAATGGTGGTAGGAGTTTATACCTTATTTTAGGAATATATTTACTTAAATCTGACCCTATTATTTCTTTACTTTTAGAATTATTTAAAAGTCCGGCTATATTTATGTTATCTATACATTTATTAATGAAGTTTATGGTTAATTTATATTTTCTATTGTTATTATTTAAATTTATTGTACGATTATGGTATTTTGTATTACAATAACTGTCTATTATACAACTTAGCCTATCATAGTCGTTAATTAATTTTTGATTTATTGAACATATGATATCTTTAGAAAAACTTCTTATATTTACATAAAGATCTTTTAGCTTATTATCACTAAAAAGTTGTTTTAATATTTCTAATTGTTCATTTATATACATATCTTTTTTAATATTTTTAACTCTATTTTTCCTATTCCTTTTATCACCATGACTTCTTGGTTTGCGTTTAACCGGATTATTATAATAGAGTTGTTTATTATGTATTATACTACTTCTGCCAATTCCTTGTACCACGTCATTCAATCCTAATGGGTACATGGAATTAAGCGTTTTAATCCAAAAATCTTCTTTTTCTAATAGTTTTTGATTTTATATTGAAATGTTTTCTTCGATAATATGTTCTAAAATAAATAATTTACAGTTTTTAATATCATGTCCTATTAATCTCATATGTTTATGAAATATAGTTTGACTATTATGCTGTATATTATATATGTGTTGCCTAAACCTAGTTTTTAACATTTGATATGTTTTTCCTATATATTGCAATCCACATGTACATTGTATTAGATACACTACACCTGCTGTATTGTAGTTACAATTATTATTAATATTTAATGAAAAACATTTGTTTGTCGTATTACTTACGATACAATTATTATTTATAACATCACAAACTATACAATTTTTTCTGTTACATTTAAAAGATCTAAAATTGAAATCATTAGTACTTACGTATTTTTCCAATATTGTTGAGTACATGTAACTTTTAAGTCATAATTTTTAACGTTGCTTTTTCGGTGTCGCCACCTAGTTTAGTTGACTCAGACTAAACTTACAACGGGCCATCCAGCAGCATCTGACAGGGGGCTGCCCTGCTTAAGGCGGTTGCAGGCTGGAACAAGATCTATAAAGATCTACCACCTTCACTCCACGCGCTACGCGACCTAGCTATTGGCCATTACCTGGTCTCTTAAACGTGATCACGTGAATCAGTTTACATTTAAAAGTGTAAACACCTTGGGATGCAAACTTCTCCCTTTTTTAAGAATTAATAATTCATGCTTGTTTGAAAATAAGAAAAAATAATAGTAAAGTCGTAACCAATAATACATAGTTTCAGTATTTCTGACAGAGGTCATATGAACTGATTATCAAATAATATACGATGCTTCTGAATTAAGATTATAGGTCATCAATAAAATTTTAATTTATCTAATTATAAGGCAGTACCATGAAATGAAACTTAAATCTATTTTTAATAATATTTCGACAGAGCAAGTCTGTTATTATCAAGAATCTTTAATCTGAAAATACAAGAGTAATCAAAAATTAAAGTTTGGTTTCATTGTTGATATTCAATGGCAGTTGAAGCAACTTAATGGCAACTGCTTCTTTTATTAATCCTCTTTTGTAATTGCTCTCCAGATCAAATATTTTTACGTTATCAAAGTCAATATTGTATGACCAGTGTAATGAACACGATCCGCCAATACAGACTCGTGGATCAGCAAATAAAAAATATAAATTTTAATTTGCTGGGTGTGGTATTTCAATTCAATAAAATTAAGAGAAACAATCAGATATCATTCTAATTCAAGGATTTTGATTAAATTTTGATTAGTTTAAAATTATAAATTTACAGTGATAAACTACAATATTTCTAAATAATGTTGTAAATAACGGCAATTCTTGTCATTAACTAGTGACAATATTATTAATGCCACTACCAATAATAATATTATGATAAAATTAATAAATATACTAAATATTATAATAATATTAATAATAATTAATAATATAATTCATATTAATATATAATAATATAATAAAACCATCTAATATTAATAATATAATATTTATAATATTAATTCATCAAACTTGCTTTAAAATTAGCAGACAAATTTTCTTCTAATTTTCATGCAAATTTAATAATTTATTATTTATTATTTATTAATTTACAATAATATAAAGAAATCCTCAAAGAAGGTTGTTGTTAAGTAAGGGATCTCCAGCCGACTCCAAAAAGATGTCGCATTCCCTCCTTACACGGCTGCGCTGATTCGTCGCATGATCCAGCTGAATGCACTTATATCTCCGTTATCCGCCCCAACCTCGAACCAAGCTACCTCAAAAACACAGAAGCGCTGGGGCCGTCCACGCCTAGTGTTTCGATGGCGATGGGGATGAACAAATACAGTCGATCCTCAGAGCAGCTTTATTTGATTCGTTTGAGCTGCTCGGCGTGACTGCAACAGCGTTGGCAGTAGACACAGCATGGGCGACATTACTGGCGGTCAGGTTGTTTGGGCGAGTGAAATCCCAAACGAGTATACGTCCAGCATCCCATGGCATAAGAGTGGCACCATCGGGCCGTTTGCCATTGTCTCGAGCTAAACTTGCCGGTTCGAGTTTGGACAGCGATTCTGAGGCAGCGAGAGCCATTCTCACAATCTCGTTGATCGCAGCAAGTCGATGCTGACCAGACGTTACCCTGTTGCAGTCTAAGGCATGATCACTGTGCCGTTGGACCGACACTCCGCAAATACACCGATGCAGTTGAATGCATTGAACACTGAGTCAAAATAAATATGTCATAAAGTCGTGTGCCGACAGATGTGATCGGTAGTGCTTCAAGGAACGCTCCGGACCATTTTGATGCTACTGCGATGTGTCGGGCTCGAGATATATTTGTCCATGCTTCGTCAACAAGTCTTCGTTGACACGCTTCGTAGTGTTCGGCCTTCAACTGTTTATAAGATATTTGATTCGATGGAATGGTCCTTCGAAATTCCGCGTTCCATTGATTTGTGGTATTTTCCCAGTTGGATTCGGAAAGATGAAGGGTTAATGGCGGACAGTTTCGTAGCAGTATCTTCTTCAGTTCCATTGTGTTGTTGATGGATGAGCCGAACGCAGAAATGACAGCATCAAATGCTCTGCAAACACCGAGGCCTTAAAGACGGATCGTTAAGGTCGTTTGCCTCCTGGCTTCGTTGGGTAGTGGCACATTGAGTATTTAGCTCAATAGTCTTCGAACTTCAGTGTCGAACCATTAAAGCATTTCACTTCCGTGGCAGAGGGTACATCGAAGAAGGAATCCAATCTTTGGCAAGCTGTGTGAGCTACGCAAAATCACGAAGTCGTCTTGAGCCCTCAATTCGGTCAACCGGATTCCAGCGTTATGAAGCTCGTTCACTGCGCAGCTTAGTGCATTGTCGATGCTTGCTTGCCTTCAAGTGGCGCACCCAGAAGCTGCTCGTCTTCAGGTGTGATAGTCTTGCACCAAATTAGCTTGCACGTGATAGTTTCACTCACATTCCTGCTTTCGGTGGTCACCTCGCACTTTTGGAAGTTTAATTGTAATCCAATTTTGGCTCCTTTAGCCTGAATTTTGTGGCACCCAAGACGCAGTCGTTGAGGTACCATAGGTTCAGAGAGAATTTTAGGCTATGTGCCAAGCTGTTGTTGGTGAGGCAAAATAGTATAGGGCCCAATGTCTCCCTGTTGAACGCCTTCAACCGAAAGGATACGTTTGTTGCTGAACAGAACTTTGTTCTGGAAGATGTAACAAAGTCGAACAAACGGTAAAATATACGGTATTTCACGAGCGACGCAGCGCAGGGTTACATCTCTGTTCAAGCAGTTTAAGGCGTTGTAGAATCGAGTTTTACCATAGTGTGGTTGCGACTAGCCATGTCACGCATGAACACGTAAAATGCATGTATTGCCGCTTCGATTCCGCGGGGAATACTGACGCTTATCTGTATAGGGAGAATATGATCGGCAAACGGACCGGATGCGAATTGACGTGCCAGTTTAAAAGCGAAGCTGCAAATTGTAAATCCGACGGCGATCGGACGGATACCGCCATTCTTATTTATAAAAGAGAGTAACTTTCCGCCGCATAGAATATTAGCAACGTTATCCAGTACTGTTCCCTCAAAAAGAAATGTCATTAGATTCGTCAAATCCGTAACCAAGTGTCTTGCTGAGGTCCCTGCTGAAAATCCTGTGAGATCTCGTAGGTGCATTGTGCTTAAGCAGTCAGGGTCACTCGCGGATAAGGATAGGGAAGTCCGTAAAGCTCACAGTAAAGATGGGGCGGTAACAACAGAGACGCAATCGAGAGGGTAAACAGGAAAATGTGGGCAATCGGTATAGACTTTTCTCGGGGGATGCTTAGTCTGTTGAGTTGTAGTTGTGTTTTCATCGCAAGGTAGAAGGCCCAAATCCCTGCACACAGTACGAACAGCGCCGCGGATGTCGTCGTCTTCAATTTTTTCAGAAATCTTTCGACGTTGTTGATCCAAGGAGGATTTATTCTTTTGATGTTGCATCGATGATGTTCATCCAGACTACCCTCAGAAGGGAATTATTAGCGGGCGCAAGCAGCTCGAATCTTTGCTGATAGATTGGGATGAGATGGCGTACTCTTATTTGACTGATGCACTCGAAGCGCAATTTTAGGAAAGATGAGTAGACTCCACCATATCGACTCGTTAGAAGGTCGCTCCACTAATGGGCCAATAAGCTGAGAGAAGTTCGCGGAACAAGCGGTCGAAAGCCAAGCGGAATACGACGGATGACATGAAAATTATCAGATAACAGTTGAGTGCCAAAAGAGCGCTCGGTGTTTTCGCTGGCGACCACGGCAGCCTCACGGATAGATCTGAACAGGTTGATGTTGTCTGGATCATTGGACGATGGAAGTCAAGGACCGTGACAACCTGGCATTAGGTCGTGTTTTCGTACCATACCGGAAGCGTTAGCGACGAAGAGCCTACTTCAAATTAAGCATTGTACCCTCTCTTGGCTTATTGTGTGCGTATTTGACTCGGTTTTATTGTTGCTTGACCTATTTGGTTCTGTTGAGTTATGTACAAGGAAGGATTGGTGTGCATTAAAATGACCCGTCGGTTCGATATCAGCTTGAATTTTGGCGTCGGTGATGTCGTTAAATGAAACGTCTGTGCGGTCGTTTAGTCTGATATTCAATTCGCATTCTTCTTCTTCTTATTCTTCCGCCTTTGTCCCGCTTTGAGACAGTGTCGGCTATAATATATTCAATCCGCATTGTGCAGTGAAATTTGGCAAGCACATAATGTGGGATTTGTCCTTTAGTAATGTAGGTTTTATCCTTCTTTTTCTTCAGTGTTTGTTCCGCTTCGTTACGGAGTCTGCTTTTTCCAATGTCACGCCGATGGGTCTTATTGATGGTTGATGTTCGTTCGCGCGAAGAACGCGGCCGTACATTGTAGTCGATTTTCTCGAAGTTCATTAAGACACCATTTTATACAGTTGATGCGACGATTTTGTTTTACGACTGGCTGGTCACGAAGTGTATCGTCAAGCGTCCTCCTTTCTCAGCACGAGCTTAGGACCGGTCATGTCGAAGTTTTATCATGATAGGCTTTATCCTTGTTGAGGGATATTGTAATACGTTAATTGTTATTCTAGATAGTTAAGCTATTGTATTTATATTCAATACAATTTTTCAATCAGTTTATCTGAAACTGGTATAACCAGTTGATTGTAAGTATTAATAATCAAGGCAATTTATAACCAGTAATATAATAATATAATAATATAATAATATTATAATAAATTGCAGTAGTAAAGCATACCATTATATTTAATATTAATCATTTAAAAATATTACAATATTACAAAATCTAAATGAAAATTAGTATAAACTGCAATTTGTGGATTTGATAATTTATAGTGTTTATAATTTAAAAGGTCGTCCACTAAATTTTGCAATTATAACAAATTTTTAGTTATTTTCTCCAAAGTTGACAGTAAACTGGATATATTTTATTAAAAGTACATACTGCATTGTAATGCAAAATACAAGAAAATGTGCTCTGCTCCATTATCTGTGGTTGAAGCCAGAGAAATAAACGGCAAGTAATAAAAAAACAAATGATGTAGTTTGATATTATTAGCCATACTGATGTAGACAACTTGAGAAATGAAAATAACAAATAGTGTAATTAATCATATAATGTTTCGTTGATTGCCTAATTGTTGGAAGATCTCGGGACTGAAGCATAGCCGATCAGTACTTTTTCAGTTTTCTCTTTTGCTCGAATATTTACAATTTAATTGTACATGTAAACGGGCTGCATGTGCGTTCTTGCTATTTTCATAACTTGCAAATATAATAGACACCGATCAAAAATATATTTTATATTAACAAGAATCATAAAGTATCTCCTTTGTAATAGATTTAACGATTAGGAGTGAATGTTGATGTTTCGCTCTCTCCCCCTCTCTTCATGTGTACATGGAGCGAGGATAGTGCTACGATGCAATATATAAATATTGCATTTAACAAGCCGAGTTGTGTCGTTATAAAATAATGACTGTGTATTGTAGATGCAGGCATTTTAGCGTGCATGTGCGAGAAATGTGTATTTTCTAGTTCTCTTTACTTCGGCAATGGTAATTGAGGGTGTCTTCTGTCATCGATTTGCAGCATTTCGCTCTTTAAGATTACATTGCGTCTTCGCCAAATAGCATTCACGAATCTGCCGACACTCTTGACAGATTCTTAATAAAATTGAATTACACACCGAATTAAACAAGTAGGGGGATCAGGGGGAATAAATAACATTTAAAACCATACTTACACATTTAGGGATTAGCAACTACTGTGGTGGCTGTCACACATTTAGAGAAGGCATCGAAACAATTTAAGTCAATAATTTGCATTATATCGTGTTGTTTGTAAATTTAAATATTTTGAAATATGTTTTTGGGACTATTTCTAATATGTGTGTAAATTTAATGCAGATTTTGTTTAAAATAGTGATGCGCTTTAATTTTCAGCTATCACACACCGCACTTAGAGTTTTGCTAACCGCTACGATACAGTAACGCACAATACCGTCGTCTCATTTTTCTTTGTGGAGCTACTACACCTTGCCTTCTTCACAAACACATTCTTAGCTTCATCTGACAAATGGTATGACATTTTAAATTATCGGATATGTAATTATTACAATAGTTGATTTTAATCAATAGTTGATTTTGGTTAAAAGACAACTGACATCATCATGGCTATTTAGTTTCTAAATTGTGGAAAAGCACGGGCCCTTTTAATGCATTCACTCAGATATCTATCTCCTCGGATAAATTATATTCACAAATAACGCATGTCCCATGCCAAATAATGGCAAATGTCATATCTGTTTTGCTTGTGTTTGGGTTACAAATTTTAGCATTTGATTTACCGAAATACCCCTAAATTTTAGCTTAGTATATTATATAATATTTATAGATATATTTTATAATGCTAAGAGGGAAAAGGCTATTTCGTTTTATTATATATTCAAATATTTGGAGGTTTTACTTCCAATTACTTTTAATATTATATCTATATAACTTTTATTAAACCGAAACAATTATTTATGCTTACCAGTTTAGGCTTCATAACTTAAAATATGACCGTATGGTAAACTACGGATCCAGGAAAACGACATAAAAAGGAATAGCAATGTGTTCATGTATTTTAATCGTAAAACAGAAAACAGGCAAGACTTGCCTATATTTATTTGATTCTATTTAGTAAAACTAAAGCATTTGCTTTAGAGTTATTCGAATTGTTAAAAAGGACGGAATATATATATAAGAATTGTAGATATATACAAGAATTGATTTCCAAAATTTTGTGTTTAAGCTCAAAAAAGTTTAAGAGCTTAAATACACAATTTTATAAATCAATTCTTGAGAAAGATACGTCGAAACGTCAATAGAAGTTTTACAAATATATAAAAGAGTTTTAAGAAACCACGGTAAACGATATATATAACGACTATATATAGTCTTTACTAGATATAATGTACTTTGGCATATAAGCTAAATTATATATACGGAACCCATTCTAATATATAAAGACTAATTTTTGAGAAGGCTAATAAACTATCAGAATATGTAAAAAATTTCAAAATAGTATTTTATCTTTCCAAACGAGCGATTGATTTCATTTAAATTCTGATGATACAGTGTTGTTTTTGAAAATCTTATAAATGATCAGGCTACTTTTTATTTATTTAGATTTTTGAAAAATATAAAGACTTAATTGTACTTGTTGATGAATAAATCTATAAATATCTAGAATGAATTTCATTCCATGAATTATGCTTAATAACAATGATAACTCTGCTCGTATTTAATTGGGACTATCAATCAATAACCTATGAATATTTTAAGTTATAAAATGCCTTTGTTGTCAGGGGCAACGCTAACTTCATCTGGTACAAACTCTTTCGCCCTAACCTATACATATAATATGAGTGCAAATATACTATGAACATGCATAGATACTTAATATTTTATCCTATTATGTAGATATTTCAAAACAATTTATATTGCTTGATACACACATATATTTAAGTATATTCAATATAATACACAAATGCAAATTCACGTAAAACGTTTAATATTTTTGATATAAGCAACAACACTTGTGTTACGAAGTTTATCCTCTAATTTTATAAAGTGAAAGAATAAGAATAAACCGATATCAATATATATTAATTATATAAATACATGTTAGTACACATTAAACCCATTATCTTCTTCCATTTTCGATTATATAGTTCAACTGGAACAAAAAAAATTTCACGTTATTTAAAATAATACAATATTTCGATAGCTCTTGCTATCATCATTATTAAAAAACATTAATTTTAATAAAATTTTAATTTTAATTTTAAAATTAAAATTTTAATTTAAAATAAAAATTTTAATAATTAAAATTTTTATTTTAATTCTGATGATAGCAGATCAATCGAAATATTGTATTTTTAAAATATACGGAAATATTTTATTCGATCCAGTAAAATTATCTTTAAATACATGTATTTGCTTCAAACCTTATTATTAATGGTATATTGTGTGCACTTGCTTTAATTATGGACATTTTTGTGACCCAGTAAAATGGCAGAAAATATTATTACTCTATACACAATCGTACATTATATATTGGTTGTTTATTATCTCCTAATATTTAAAATTTAAATTTTTAATTTTTTACTCGAAAGATTTAAGAACTATTTTCATCGATTTTTAAATTTTCAAATTTTTTATTCATATTCATGCTTTTGCTTATGAATGTATTTTTTCATGTTTTAATTGATGCCACTCAATGTGTGTGCTACTTCTTCATATAATAGCAAAGCTTTTACCCGAATTTCCTCATGAAGAAAATTGAAATATCGAATTTTCGTTTTTATTTAACTTTATCTAACAGCAAATATATAATTACAATATCATAGTGTCATTTATTATTTGCGATTGTATATTCTTCAGTTCAATCGAATCTGGTTTTAATATTTATCCTGATTAATGTGGTTTGGTGAATAATTATAACAGCTCCAAGAATATAAGTCAACGAATTGATTGTTCTATGAGTGAATTACGGCCGTTAACCGTTGATGCGAACGCAATTGTAGCCGAATTTAAAATTCTCGAAGAGCAATCACGCAAGTTGTTTAGTGATCTGAGGTATATATAGATGTATAAAATAGTATTTACGTACAAAATGTTATTTCATAGTATTAAAAATTTACGATCATCTATTGTCTTATTGTACTTCCGGTTCTACACACACAGTTTTGTTAATTTTCATATTTAGTTTTGCTCACAAACATTTAGCTTTTGCGTATAGAGCCATATATAACTTTTACAACAGCAAACTACCAAAGTTTTTATTATATTGGAAATTTTTTTATGAATACAGAATATTTGATTAAATGTGTATAAATGAAAGTAATTTAAAATATAGCATTCAAACTTATATATAATTATATATAAGTATATTCAATATAATACACAAATGCAAATTCACGTAAAACGTTTAATATTTTTTTAAAATATATGATGCTTATATATATAATTTGAATACAAAAGGTAGAAACAGGAAAAGCAGTAGTTAGTTTTTCTTATTTATTACGTCTCGGCTTCACGCCTTCGTCAGACGAAGGCGTGAAGCCGAAACGTAATAAATAAGAAAAACTAACTACTGCTTTTCCTGCTTCTACCTTTTGTATTCAAATTATATGAACGATCGAGCAGTATTACGTCGATCAGCAGGGATGGATTATAAACCTTTCAATCATATATATAATATATATATATATATATATATATATATATATATATATATATATATATATATATATATATATATATATATATATATATATATATATATCTGATGAGGATATATAGAATGCTGCCTGGTGTTTATGCCTCTTCATGAGGAAAACATAGTGATTTATTTACGAGTACACCATTGTGTGTCCCAGGGCAGGTGTAACAACAAATTATATTTTATATATTTGTACACTTTAAAGTGTCCTGTAAAACAGCATTTCTATTAAAAGGAATTTAGTGCCTGATGCATGGTTAAACCGCAATACGCACTGCCATGCACAGAGCTTATGCTAAATTTCCTCTGATGATTCAGATTAAGGGTAGTTCTGTTTTTCGAGCTTTAGACATTGTTTAAGCGTGTGTTAGGTGCCTATGGATGATTATTAAAGTCACGGTGCTGATGAGCTCCGTTAAAGCGAAACGCGTCTACCGTTGTTGAAGTTTGTCGTCACACATAGGATGACTGGGCATACGTAGCGACTTTGAATATTGCGAGAATAATTCGGTTCTATTTCTTGATCTGATGAGGATATATAGAATGCTGCCTCATGTTTATGCCTCTTCATGAGTAAAACAAAGTGATTTATTTACGAGTACACCATTGTGTGTCCCATGGCAGGTGTAACAACAAATTATATATATAATAACAATTTATAATAACAATTTATAAAATGATAATAACAATTTATAAAATGATAATAACAATTTATAAAATGATAATAACAATTTAATAAATGATAATATTAATCGCAATAATAATTTATAAAATGACGCATTCCTTTTGGAATCCTGTGAGAAATTCAGTGCCCTCGTAATCAACGTATACGCATATGTGCCTTATATAAAGAATAACTAGAAGGTCCACACACGCAACAAGCCAGTAAAAACGCTTTCGGCACCTGAGCTTCGTGAGTTTTTGTGGTGTCTTTATAGTTATCAAAAAGCAGTCGAAACGTACCCTAACCACTTCATCCGACTGACGATGACTGCTGGGTGGTTAGGAACGTCTCGGAGTGATACATTAGACTGATGGAGCTGATGATCGAAGTCCAGTTATTTAGCAGCAAATATGGATTAAAAATCAATCGTAGCCAGCTTTGGCTCCTGGACCACAGTTTCAAGCGATTTTTCGCAATAACTTATTATAGATTTTATCGTATGAGATCATGAAGATCGATTGAAATCGGGACTGGTGATCCTTTGATGGATGCTTATTTATGTAATGAATAGTTGCTAGGTCACACGAGGTGACTTTCGCATTGAAAACCAGCTACAGAATCCTTCCTTCATGATATCCAATTCCATACAATCTGACTACTAACGGCGCCATTGCCACAACCGTTTTCGTTTCGCCCGCTTTTTGCCACATTTTGGTAGCCCCGGGCTCGTCAGAAGGCTGACTACCAACTCTTCGCCTTTTGAAATTTGACTTATCCGAGATTCGAGCTGTCGCTCTCCGTACTTGGCTTGCGCTCTTGACTGCTAGGCTACGAATCCAGGATTACCAGATTTCACACAGTATATGAAACCTTCCATCATGATATCCAGAAACTGCATTGTCCGAGATGCTTCTCTGGCATGCTTATTATAGATTTTATCGTATGAGATCATGAAGATCGATTGAAATCGGGACTGGTGATCCTTTGA
>WNNJ02000229.1:0-17153 GCA_012934845.2 Pomphorhynchus laevis
TTGATTCCTATCAGCATCACTGTACACTACCATCAGCGTGGGTGGACCTCATCAGCAGTAAGCCCACGCCTACATTTCGTGTTTCGGTCCGTATTAAATTCCGTAGGAGTTGGGGTGAATTTTAAACCAAGTGAGAGAACTTTACGTTGTGTATCGGTAATTTGAAGTTCTGATAGATTAACTACACTATTATCCGTAATCTCCTTCTTGGTGTTGTTAATCTATCACAATGGGATATGGCGGACGACGGTACACAGAAAATTCGCCGGATACAGAACCATCTTGCACGCAAATAGCTGCGTTCCCGCCAGAATCAAACGGTTTGTAGTGCGTAATGAGCTATTACGAATAAAGAAGATATGTGAGGATAACGACGAATACAAAATTTAAAGAGAAATACAACATGATGAGTTACACCATAGAAGATATAGAGACAAGATGATAATAAGACAGATCCGAGAAGTAGATCAGATCGACAGGTCTAAATTGTTAGACAAGCGACCAAACAAAAGGGAAGACGACAATAATAAAAAAAAATATACACACCCTTCACGTTTAACCCATCCTTTCGAAATTTACAAAAAGACATAAACTTAGCCATTCGATCACTAGACCCCACCATTAAGAGCATGGCAAATCAACCTCATATTGCATTTCGCAGTAGCGGCACTATAAGAAATATATTGCAATTTCCGAAATACGGGAAAGAAAGAGGAATAAGTGGCCCATGTGGAAATCCACGATGTAAATGTCGCAACGAAATGACGTTAGCGGAATCTTTCAACAGTACGATGACGAATCGATCATACAATGTAAGGGGCAATGTCAATTGCAAAAGTAAAAATTTGGTATATTGCTGTAGGTGCACAAAATGCACTATGACATAAATCGGCCAAACCAGTTGTGAAATGCAAATTCTGGCGCTTACACGAAGATCGGACATTTTACATAAACGCAAGAAAAACGATGGGGCAGTGAGACATTGCGTCGAAAATCCTAAATGCATCATGGATACAATTATCATAAATGCAGATCTACCGGACGAAACGAAAAGAAAATTGAACGAGCTATACTGGATCGGGCAGTTGATGATAGACAAGCAGCTGAACACAGAACATATATACCATCTGCCCTGAAATCGTAATACATGCTCTATTTATGAAAATATACAAACTCAGAAATAAAAATAATATAAGACGTTTATCTGAACATTCTTCCTGAAATAAAACGTTACATTGTATTGTATATATATGAATGTGTCAATAAAAAAACTGTGATTACTGACGAAGCTTTATTGTTGAAGCTAAACGAGTTTATAAAAAAACACATCAAGTGCTCTTATTTATTTTTGTCCTTTTTAGCGGTTTGTAAAACCGCCAAAAATATATATTCACGCCATATATATGGCGTGAATATATATATTCGACATATATTCAAGCCTTATATATATAAGGCGTGAATCGAAGTCCAGTCTATCAAGCAACAATATTTATATATATATATATATATATATATATATATATATATATATATATATATATATATATATATATATATATATATATTAACTAACCGAGCCAAATCAAAAACAAAATGACAAAATGTATATTTTTTAAAGCTTTCGGCGTGAGCCTTCTTCAGTAATTTACTAATAATATATGTAGATATTAACTAACCGAGCCAAATCAAAAACAAAATGACAAAATGTATATTTTTTAAAGCTTTCGGCGTGAAGCTTTATATATAGGCCTAACACAAGCTCCACCACTTATGTGGCAAGATATAACATAGGAAACGTGTTTGTGACACGCTATATTATATTAGTTCAACACCTAACTAATTATGACATAATTAATTATTGCTAACAATTCTGCTGTTTCTTTGTATTATAGATTGTTCTGAAGAAGTCTTAGTAAGGGACGAAACGTTAAAATAAATTATTGTTTTTGGTCTTTACCGGTTCACAAACTTTTACTCTGCAAATATATGGACGAATCTATATTAGATCCCGGATCGCAGCTTAATACATCGCAATATATATATATATATATATATATATATATATATATATATATATATATATATATATATATATATATATAGATTTTCTAATTGAGGAAAGAAGTATTTTTTTATAATTAAAACGTTTCGACTATTGTCTTCATCAGTATATGCACACTCAAACTTCACTGAGTATCTGACTATGTATTACGATTTCCGCGAAAGAATCTATTACCATTTAAAACAATGCTGCGTGTTTAGTGATTTGTCACTCATCAATTGTGCTATCCAATATAATTCCTCGTGTTTTCTGAGTTGTGTGTTGTTGAGTCCATACCGTAATATTGTTGTATTATACCTGTGTCCCTCATTCTCAATTACGTGACTAACCATGCCATCGCTCGTATTTTTCTTAATTTTTATGTCAGATCTGCGATTGTTGGCTCGGATGTGCATCTTGTCAGATGTTTCTCCGATGTATTGTTTGTTGCAGTTTGTACAGCTGGCCAAATAAACATTAGCTTTACTTTTGCAATTGTTTACTCCTACAATCCTTTAATCAAGACCAGTATACGAACCGCTAAATGTTTCGGTGTCATTCATTTCCCGACAGCACTTGCATCTCTTATCGTCACACGCAGTGTTTCGGCCTTAAGGTGTCACTTCATGATGTTTATTTCTTAATAACGTTGCACGTATGTTTCGATTATTTTTAAAGCAAATTCTAGGCCTTCTTAAGCCTATAACTCGTGATAACTGAACGCGTGTGAATGCCGTATCTATATTCTTTTGCATATCACGTATAACTGGGGTATACTTAAACGTGGTATTAAAGCTAAATTCAGAACTCTTACGTATTGTGGGAGATTCGATGTTACTACCCTCATTGTTGGTGTTAGTGATCTTATTATTTTTACAATGACCCGACTTCGTTAGTAGCTCTTTCCTAGTGTGTCTGCGAACCATATTACATTGTCTTGTAATTTGTCTAGTTGCATACCCTCTTCCTTGTAATTCTTTCTGTAGAACAGCGACATTTCGTTCGAACTCCTCGTTTGTTGAACATAATTTCCTGTACCGATATGCTTCGTTTCTAATCATCAGTCGCTTCACTGCGGGATGATGACAGCAACTCGCATGAATGTAAGATATTACGCCATCCATTTTAGTATGTGCCCTAGTTTGCCACCTTCCAACTCTGTTCTTGTACACCTCTACATCTAAAAATGGTATTCGATGATTACTCGGAATATCAATTGTAAATTGTAGTTCTCCAACCTTGTTTAGATCAGCTATGAACGTTTTTAACGGTTCTAATCCGTGTTCGCATATTATAAATATATCGTTCACGTATCTTTTCACATCTTCGGTTTGCACACTTGTTTAGCAATAAAGTCTGACTCGATCGTATCCACGTATAATCCTGCATATGTCGGACCGACTGGCGTTCCCATTGCTGTGCCCTTCTTTTGCAAAAACAGTTTATTGTCAAATAAAAATGCGTTAGATTCCAACACCGATCGCAATAAAGTACATATTATGTTCACTTCCGAATCATCCTCTTCATATATGTTACTCAAATGTCGACGTATTGACTCAATTCCCTTTTCCGTATCTATCGAGGTATACAACGCTACGACATCCACCGTCGCAATTATATCGTTCTCGGATATGGTAGATTTTACCGTATCAAACGCACAAAGGAAATGATCCTTGCTTGCTAAATATAAAGTGCATTGTTTAAGTAACGGATACACTTGTTTGTGGAGATATATTGACACCAACTTACTTACGCAACGATTGTTATTGATTATCGGTCTACAGGGACATGGTATAATTCCTTTATGTTGCTTTGGTAGTAGATATAGATTCCCAGGACATGGTGAATTTTAAACATATTTGTTTACCTCTTTTCCAGTGAAGCTCGTCGTGATTTTCTCATTAACTTTTATTATGATTGATTCAAACCTATCCTAGTGTGAATGATAAGATATCGAAACATCTCGTGTCTTCTAGAATAACTAGACAAACAAATGAAATGACTAATAATGACGAATGTTCATCTCGATCATATGACGATGCAAGATGTTTAACATGTCAACATATGGAGCCTAAAACATCCTTCGAAAGCACTTTTACTGGATTAACGTATAAAGTTAAAGGAAATAACAACTGCAAAAGTGTGAATTTGGTTTACCTTGCAACATGTTCAAAATGCTCACTACAATACGTAGGTGAGACCAAACGCGCCATGAACTTACGAATGAATAATCGTCGTAATGACATAAAGAATAAGCGTCTAAACAATGATGGAGTTGTGCAACATATTATAGAAAATCCGGAGCATGACTTTAAGTTTTGCATCCTCGAGTCAGGTTTTAACGACGAAAAAGAACGAAGAAGGAAAGAAAACTTTTGGATCGATCAAATCATGACCGACATAAAGGGCTTGAACATACAACACAACTACAATCTACCGTAAATGTAAATAGAAGCCAACTTTCTTTCTTCCAGCCCTTGATGACGCTTGTGTGTTAGTATAAATACATTGCATTATAAAACTGTACAACTGTGTATGTGTTGACAAAAACTAGTAAAAACGCCGAAACGTTAAAAATTATCTTGCAAATTCCCGGTTATCTTTTTCACTAATTTTCATTAATTTGTGCTAAAATTTGAAATATTTATGGAATCCACGACGGATCCCGGGATAAAAGCACATAGGTGTAATAGACGGTCCTTGTTGAATCAAACCTTTAATTTATTTATTGGTCCCCCGAGGATCTTAGGCGGCGGTGCTGTTTCCAAGCGGCCTTTATCAATTGTAAGAGTTTCAATAACCAAGACTTATTTTAACGTATTAGACTTATTATATATATGGTAAATAACGTAGCGATCGCGATCCTGGATCACAATGTGATTCGGCCATATATTTTCTTCAGAAATAATAAAAACAGAAAAATTGCACAAAATGAGATTCAAGACGTTTCGGCCAAGCGGCCTTTATCAATTGTAAGAGTTTTAATAACCAAGACTTATTTTAACGTATTAGACTTATTATTTATTTTATATAATAAGTCTAATACGTTAAAATAAGTCTTGGTTATTAAAACTCTTACAATTGATAAAGGCCGCTTGGAAACAGCACCGCCGCCTAAGATCCTCGGGGGACCAATAAATAAATTAAAGGTTTGATTCAACAAGGACTGTCTATTACACCTATCTGCTTTTCTCTATATATAGAGAATTTCATGCTTCTACACTGCAAGACGGCGTACAGTTTCGGCTTTGAGAAGCATCATCAGCTGTAGCAATACAGTGTATACACATGAACAACATACTATATATAGATTTAAGCAGAAAGAATTCACTATATGCTAATTGCATGACGTAGCTTGCGCTTTCGAAGTCAATGCAATGCAGTGAATTCTTTTCAGTGTAATAGACATCAGCGGGATTACTAAATGACCAATATAATAGATTACAAAGGAAACAGCACCGCAGCCTAGAATCATAGGAGGACCAATAAATAAATTAAAGGTTTGATTCAACCAGGACTGTCTATTACACCTATCTGCTTTTCTCTATATATAGAGAATTTCATGCTTCTACACTGCAAGACAGCGTACCATTTCGGCTTTGAGAAGCATCATCAGTTGCAGCAGTACACTGTATACACACATGAAAAACATACGATATATAGATTAAAGCAGAAAGAATTCACTATATGCTAATTGCATGACGTAGCTTGCACTTTCGAAGTCAATACAATGCAGTGAATTCTTTTCAGTGTAATAGACATCAGCGGGATCACTAAATGACCAATATAATAGATTACAAAGGAAACAGCACTGCCGCATCTCTGCGGTAATCCTATAACTCTACGCATTTCATTATCAATGCATTCCAGATCGAGCATGCTAGGTAGCAGTTCTGTGTGTAAATATTCCGTGGCTTTTGGAATTACTTTTCTTTAACTTGGCATGTACGTTTTATATAATTCTATTGTTGCTTAACCGATTTAAATAGGATTACATAAGCGGAATGTTTGTCCAAATTTATCATTTGCGATATCGTGTGTAACACATCGAGCCAACTTGATATTTTTCTTTAACTTTTGCTTCTGTAAAGGCATCATTTCCAATGAAGATACCCAAGAATTTTACAACATTCTTGCATATTTGCATTTTTGCATGTTTGAATGAAGCAATATTATCATGAGGTTCGACCTGGTGTAATAAAATTGTCCATTTTTGAGGGTTTACGTGATAACCGTCCTTCGGTCCCAATTTCAGTATGTCTTTCCATAATCGCTCTAAATCTTCTAATCTACCTACACAAGCTCCATAATCTGCACCTGTGGAATACACCTGGTATCCTATCTAGAAGTCGTATAATTAGTGGTAGTGACGCGGCAGCAAAGGCGAGCATGGATAGAGGATCCCCTGTGTAAATCCTTCTTCTGAGAATAGCATGTTCCCTTGAACAATTAGAGTTGTTTTTCCCCATATGTGTTACACAGAATTCTTGATAGCGCTGGACATATAAAGATCATGTTTTTAAGAGTGAGATTCCTGTTGATGCGGTTAAATGCATTGCTTGCATCAAGCAGTAACACACAGTTTTCTTCGAGGCTTCAAAGGCTGATCTAATCAAGTAAATTGCCGCTTTGGTACCACTTTGCTGGCCCGCACAAAGTTGCAAAGGTCTGCATACATCTGACAAGTCGTTTTTCACGATTCGTAATATTGCTTATCTTCTCCATAGAAATACGTATTGCGAATTAACAAATTTCTTTCTGCTAGTGCCTGTGATTATTGTCCAAAGTATGTAAGCATTGAATTCCAACAAAATGCGTCCGTTCCGGATGGACCCGCTGAACCTTTTGTTGATTTTGCCGCCCAAATTATGTGTTCTTTGGTTAATTCGAGAAAAATGCTTCATGATGCTCTGCACGATTCTTCAGTGGATGTTTTAATACGCAGTCTTCGTAAAACTCCGAAGCATTTGGATGTAATGTATTTAAACTTTCTTTTACTGTTTTGTCTTCCACGATATCACTTAAAGATAGGATTTTCCCCCGCATTCTTACCTTTAAGTAATCTAACAACCTTGCCAATCATATCTTTCCTGACTAATTTAGCTGCTATTGCTGGGTTCTGATCCCTATTGATTATCATTTGTCTTGTGTTGAGAACACGTTATGATTGAAAGTATCGAGCCTCTGCTATTAAATCAGACATGTGATATAACATAGGAAACGTGTTTGTGACACGCTATATTATATTAGTTCAACACCTGACTAATTATGACATAATTAATTATTGCTAACAATTCTGCTGTTTCTTTATATTATAGATTGTTCTGAAGAAGTCTTAGTAAGGGACGAAACGTTAAAATAAATTATATTGTTTTTGGTCTTTACCGGTTCACAAACTTTTACTCTGCAAATATATGGACGAATCTATATTAGATCCCGGATCGCAGCTTAATACATCACAATATATATAGTGGGTATTTCGAGTATATAATTGCAAGATATCTCAACCAACAACTATATCCATTACTTCAACAATGCACTTCATATTTAGCAAGCACGGATGATTTCCTTCGTGCGTTTGATAGGATAAAATCTACCATATCCGAGAACGATATAATTGCGACGGTGGATGTCGTAGCGTTGTATACCTCGATAGATACGGAAAAGGGAATTGAGTCAATACGTCGACATTTGAGTAACATATATGAAGAGGATGATTCGGAAGTGAACATAATATGTACTTTATTGCGATCGGTGTTGGAATCTAACGCATTTTTATTTGACAATAAACTGTTTTTGCAAAAGAAGGGCACAGCAATGGGAACGCCAGTCGGTCCGACATATGCAGGATTATACGTGGATACGATCGAGTCAGACTTTATTGCTAAACAAGTGTGCAAACCGAAGATGTGAAAAGATACGTGAACGATATATTTATAATATGCGAACACGGATTAGAACCGTTAAAAACGTTCATAGCTGATCTAAACAAGGTTGGAGAACTACAATTTACAATTGATATTCCGAGTAATCATCGAATACCATTTTTAGATGTAGAGGTGTACAAGAACAGAGTTGGAAGGTGGCAAACTAGGGCACATACTAAAATGGATGGCGTAATATCTTACATTCATGCGAGTTGCTGTCATCATCCCGCAGTGAAGCGACTGATGATTAGAAACGAAGCATATCGGTACAGGAAATTATGTTCAACAAACGAGGAGTTCGAACGAAATGTCGCTGTTCTACAGAAAGAATTACAAGGAAGAGGGTATGCAACTAGACAAATTACAAGACAATGTAATATGGTTCGCAGACACACTAGGAAAGAGCTACTAACGAAGTCGGGTCATTGTAAAAATAATAAGATCACTAACACCAACAATGAGGGTAGTAACATCGAATCTCCCACAATACGTAAGAGTTCTGAATTTAGCTTTAATACCACGTTTAAGTATACCCCAGTTATACGTGATATGCAAAAGAATATAGATACGGCATTCACACGCGTTCAGTTATCACGAGTTATAGGCTTAAGAAGGCCTAGAATTTGCTTTAAAAATAATCGAAACATACGTGCAACGTTATTAAGAAATAAACATCATGAAGTGACACCTTAAGGCCGAAACACTGCGTGTGACGATAAGAGATGCAAGTGCTGTCGGGAAATGAATGACACCGAAACATTTAGCGGTTCGTATACTGGTCTTGATTAAAGGATTGTAGGAGTAAACAATTGCAAAAGTAAAGCTAATGTTTATTTGGCCAGCTGTACAAACTGCAACAAACAATACATCGGAGAAACATCTGACAAGATGCACATCCGAGCCAACAATCGCAGATCTGACATAAAAATTAAGAAAAATACGAGCGATGGCATGGTTAGTCACGTAATTGAGAATGAGGGACACAGGTATAATACAACAATATTACGGTATGGACTCAACAACACACAACTCAGAAAACACGAGGAATTATATTGGATAGCACAATTGATGAGTGACAAATCACTAAACACGCAGCATTGTTTTAAATGGTAATAGATTCTTTCGCGGAAATCGTAATACATAGTCAGATACTCAGTGAAGTTTGAGTGTGCATATACTGATGAAGACAATAGTCGAAACGTTTTAATTATAAAAATAATACTTCTTTCCTCAATTAGAAAATCTTTATATATATATATATATATATATATATATATATATATATATATATATATATATATATATATATTGTGATGTATTAAGCTGCGATCCGGGATCTAATATAGATTCGTCCATATATTTGCAGAGTAAAAGTTTGTGAACCGGTAAAGACCAAAAACAATAATTTATTTTAACGTTTCGTCCCTTACTAAGACTTCTTCAGAACAATCTATAATACAAAGAAACTGCAGAATTGTTAGCAATAATTAATTATGTCATAATTAGTTAGGTGTTTGTTGCTTGATAGACTGGACTTCGATTCACGCCTTATATATAAGGCGTGAATATATATATCGAATATATATATTCACGCCATATATATGGCGTGAATATATATTTTTGGCGGTTTTACAAACCGCTAAAAAGACAAAAATAAATAAGAGCACTTGATGTGTTTTTTTATAAACTCGTTTACCTTCAACAATAAAGCTTCGTCAGTAATCACAGTTTTTTTATTGACACATTCATATATATACAATACAATGTAACGTTTTATTTCAGGAAGAATGTTCAGATAAACGTCTTATATTATTTTTATTTCTGAGTTTGTATATTTTCATAAATAGAGCATGTATTACGATTTCAGGGCAGATGGTATATATGTTCTGTGTTCAGCTGCTTGTCTATCATCAACTGCCCGATCCAGTATAGCTCGTTCAATTTTCTTTTCGTTTCGTCAGGTAGATCTGCATTTATGATAATTGTATCCATGATGCATTCAGGATTTTCGACGCAATGTCTCACTGCCCCATCGTTTTTCTCACGTTTATGTAAAATGTTCGATCTTCGTGTAAGCGCCAGAATTTGCATTTCACAACTGGTTTGGCCGATTTATGTCATAGGGCATTTTGTGCACCTACAGCAATATACCACATTTTTACTTTTGCAATTGACATTGCCCCTTACATTGTATGATCGATTCGTCATCGTACTGTTAAAAGATTCCGCTAACGTCATTTCGTTGCAACATTTACATCGTGGATTTCAACATGGGCCACTTATTCCTCTTTCTTTCCCGTATTTCGGAAATTGCAATATATTTCCTATAGTGCCGCTACTGCGAAATGCAATATGAGGTTGCCTTGCCATGCTCTTAATGGTGGGGTCTAGTGATCGAATGGCTAAGTTTATGTCTTTTTGTAAATTTCGAAAGGATGGGTTAAACGTGAAGGGTGTGTATAATTTTTTTTATTATTGTCGTCTTCCCTTTTGTTTGGTCGCTTGTCTAACAATTTAGACCTGTCGATCTGATCTACTTCTCGGATCTGTCTTATTATCATCTTGTCTCTATATCTTCTATGGTGTAACTCATCATGTTGTATTTCTCTTTAAATTTTGTATTCGTCGTTATCCTCACATATCTTCTTTATTCGTAATAGCTCATTACGCACTACAAACCGTTTGATTCTGGCGGGAACGCAGCTATTTGCGTGCAAGATGGTTCTGTATCCGGCGAATTTTCTGTGTACCGTCGTCCGCCATATCCCATTGTGATAGATTAACAACACCAAGAAGGAGATTACGGATAATAGTGTAGTTAATCTATCAGAACTTCAAATTACCGATACACAACGTAAAGTTCTCTCACTTGGTTTAAAATTCACCCCAACTCCTACGGAATTTAATACGGACCGAAACACGAAATGTAGGCGTGGGCTTACTGCTGATGAGGTCCACCCACGCTGATGGTAGTGTACAGTGATGCTGATAGGAATCAAACAACCACACGAGGATAATATCAAACCGACCAGTGAAGAATAGCGGCTCGTGTATGCAATATAATCACAATAATAAAAAGACATCTTACGGTTTACTGTCCAGTGAACATTTCGTATAAAAACGGAATAAAAAATCGGTGTGTGGTGGATTCGAATTGCGAATAGTAGTTACCGCCCACACCAAATATAGAACACATTAATTGTGTAATTTGGTATATAAGCCAAATATAAACCAGCATTTCGGCGACAAGGAATCAGCAAAAGCAGTAAAAAAACCGACACACGAAATGTAGGCGTGGGCTCACTGCTGATGAGGTCCACCCACGCTGATGGTAGTGTACAGTGATGCTGATAGGAATCAAACAACCACACGAGGATAATATCAAACCGACCAGTGAAGAATAGCGGCTCGTGTATGCAATATAATCACAATAGTAAAAAGACAGCTTACGGTTTACTGTCCAGTGAACATTTCGTATAAAAACGGAATAAAAAATCGGTGTGTGGTGGATTCGAATTGCGAATAGTAGTTACCGCCCACACCAAATATAGAACACATTAATTGTGTAATTTGGTATATAAGCCAAATATAAACCAGCATTTCGGCGACAAGGAATCAGCAAAAGCAGTAAAAGGACCGAAACACGAAATGTAGGCGTGGGCTCACTGCTGATGAGGTCCACCCACGCTGATGGTAGTGTACAGTGATGCTGATAGGAATCAAACAACCACACGAGGATAATATCAAACCGACCAGTGAAGAATAGCGGCTCGTGTATGCAATATAATCACAATAGTAAAAAGACAGCTTACGGTTTACTGTCCAGTGAACATTTCGTATAAAAACGGAATAAAAAATCGGTGTGTGGTGGATTCGAATTGCGAATAGTAGTTACCGCCCACACCAAATATAGAACACATTAATTGTGTAATTTGGTATATAAGCCAAATATAAACCAGCATTTCGGCGACAAGGAATCAGCAAAAGCAGTAAAAGGACCGAAACACGAAATGTAGGCGTGGGCTCACTGCTGATGAGGTCCACCCACGCTGATTGTAGTGTACAGTGATGCTGATAGGAATCAAACAACCACACGAGGATAATATCAAACCGACCAGTGAAGAATAGCGGCTCGTGTATGCAATATAATCACAATAGTAAAAAGACAGCTTACGGTTTACTGTCCAGTGAACATTTCGTATAAAAACAGAATAAAAAATCGGTGTGTGGTGAATTCGAAATGCGAATAGTAGTTACCGCCCACACCAAATATAGAACACATTAATTGTGTAATTTGGTATATAAGCCAAATATAAACCAGCATTTCGGAGACAAGGAATCAGCAAAAGCAGTAAAAGGACCGAAACACGAAATGTAGGCGTGGGCTCACTGCTGATGAGGTCCACCCACGCTGATTGTAGTGTACAGTGATGCTGATAGGAATCAAACAACCACACGAGGATAATATCAAACCGACCAGTGAAGAATAGCGGCTCGTGTATGCAATATAATTCACAATAGTAAAAAGACAGCTTACGGTTTACTGTCCAGTGAACATTTCGTATAAAAACGGAATAAAAAATCGGTGTGTGGTGGATTCGAATTGCGAATAGTAGTTACCGCCCACACCAAATATAGAACACATTAATTGTGTAATTTGGTATATAAGCCAAATATAAACCAGCATTTCGGAGACAAGGAATCAGCAAAAGCAGTAAAAGGACCGAAACACGAAATGTAGGCGTGGGCTCACTGCTGATGAGGTCCACCCACGCTGATTGTAGTGTACAGTGATGCTGATAGGAATCAAACTACTACACGAGGAAAATATTAAACCGACCAGTGAAGAATAGCGGCTCGTGTATGCAATATATTCACAATAGTAAAAAGACAGCTTACGGTTTACTGTCCAGTGAACATTTCGTATAAAAACAGAATAAAAAATCGGTGTGTGGTGAATTCGAAATGCGAATAGTAGTTACCGCCCACACCAAATATAGAACACATTAATTGTGTAATTTGGTATAGAGGCCAAATATAAACGAGCATTTCGGTGACAAGGAATCAGCAAAAGCAGTAAAAGGACCGAATCACGAAATGTAGGCGTGGGCTCACTGCTGATGAGGTCCACCCACGCTGATTGTAGTGTACAGTGATGCTGATAGGAATCAAACAACCACACGAGGATAATATCAAACCGACCAGTGAAGAATAGCGGCTCGTGTATGCAATATAATCACAATAGTAAAAAGACAGCTTACGGTTTACTGTCCAGTGAACATTTCGTATAAAAACGGAATAAAAAATCGGTGTGTGGTGGATTCGAATTGCGAATAGTAGTTACCGCCCACACCAAATATAGAACACATTAATTGTGTAATTTGGTATATAAGCCAAATATAAACCAGCATTTCGGCGACAAGGAATCAGCAAAAGCAGTAAAAGGACCGAAACACGAAATGTAGGCGTGGGCTCACTGCTGATGAGGTCCACCCACGCTGATTGTAGTGTACAGTGATGCTGATAGGAATCAAACAACCACACGAGGATAATATCAAACCGACCAGTGAAGAATAGCGGCTCGTGTATGCAATATAATCACAATAGTAAAAAGACAGCTTACGGTTTACTGTCCAGTGAACATTTCGTATAAAAACGGAATAAAAAATCGGTGTGTGGTGGATTCGAATTGCGAATAGTAGTTACCGCCCACACCAAATATAGAACACATTAATTGTGTAATTTGGTATATAAGCCAAATATAAACCAGCATTTCGGCGACAAGGAATCAGCAAAAGCAGTAAAAGGACCGAAACACGAAATGTAGGCGTGGGCTCACTGCTGATGAGGTCCACCCACGCTGATTGTAGTGTACAGTGATGCTGATAGGAATCAAACAACCACACGAGGATAATATCAAACCGACCAGTGAAGAATGACGGCTCGTGTATGCAATATAATCACAATAGTAAAAAGACAGCTTACGGTTTACTGTCCAGTGAACATTTCGTATAAAAACGGAATAAAAAATCGGTGTGTGGTGAATTCGAAATGCGAATAGTAGTTACCGCCCACACCAAATATAGAACACATTAATTGTGTAATTTGGTATATAAGCCAAATATAAACCAGCATTTCGGCGACAAGGAATCAGCAAAAGCAGTAAAAGGACCGAAACACGAAATGTAGGCGTGGGCTCACTGCTGATGAGGTCCACCCACGCTGATTGTAGTGTACAGTGATGCTGATAGGAATCAAACAACCACACGAGGATAATATCAAACCGACCAGTGAAGAATAGCGGCTCGTGTATGCAATATAATCACAATAGTAAAAAGACAGCTTACGGTTTACTGTCCAGTGAACATTTCGTATAAAAACGGAATAAAAAATCGGTGTGTGGTGGATTCGAATTGCGAATAGTAGTTACCGCCCACACCAAATATAGAACACATTAATTGTGTAATTTGGTATATAAGCCAAATATAAACCAGCATTTCGGCGACAAGGAATCAGCAAAAGCAGTAAAAGGACCGAAACACGAAATGTAGGCGTGGGCTCACTGCTGATGAGGTCCACCCACGCTGATTGTAGTGTACAGTGATGCTGATAGGAATCAAACAACCACACGAGGATAATATCAAACCGACCAGTGAAGAATAGCGGCTCGTGTATGCAATATAATCACAATAGTAAAAAGACAGCTTACGGTTTACTGTCCAGTGAACATTTCGTATAAAAACGGAATAAAAAATCGGTGTGTGGTGGATTCGAATTGCGAATAGTAGTTACCGCCCACACCAAATATAGAACACATTAATTGTGTAATTTGGTATATAAGCCAAATATAAACCAGCATTTCGGCGACAAGGAATCAGCAAAAGCAGTAAAAGGACCGAAACACGAAATGTAGGCGTGGGCTCACTGCTGATGAGGTCCACCCACGCTGATTGTAGTGTACAGTGATGCTGATAGGAATCAAACAACCACACGAGGATAATATCAAACCGACCAGTGAAGAATAGCGGCTCGTGTATGCAATATAATCACAATAGTAAAAAGACAGCTTACGGTTTACTGTCCAGTGAACATTTCGTATAAAAACGGAATAAAAAATCGGTGTGTGGTGGATTCGAATTGCGAATAGTAGTTACCGCCCACACCAAATATAGAACACATTAATTGTGTAATTTGGTATATAAGCCAAATATAAACCAGCATTTCGGCGACAAGGAATCAGCAAAAGCAGTAAAAGGACCGAAACACGAAATGTAGGCGTGGGCTCACTGCTGATGAGGTCCACCCACGCTGATTGTAGTGTACAGTGATGCTGATAGGAATCAAACAACCACACGAGGATAATATCAAACCGACCAGTGAAGAATAGCGGCTCGTGTATGCAATATAATCACAATAGTAAAAAGACAGCTTACGGTTTACTGTCCAGTGAACATTTCGTATAAAAACGGAATAAAAAATCGGTGTGTGGTGGATTCGAATTGCGAATAGTAGTTACCGCCCACACCAAATATAGAACACATTAATTGTGTAATTTGGTATATAAGCCAAATATAAACCAGCATTTCGGCGACAAGGAATCAGCAAAAGCAGTAAAAGGACCGAAACACGAAATGTAGGCGTGGGCTCACTGCTGATGAGGTCCACCCACGCTGATTGTAGTGTACAGTGATGCTGATAGGAATCAAACAACCACACGAGGATAATATCAAACCGACCAGTGAAGAATAGCGGCTCGTGTATGCAATATAATCACAATAGTAAAAAGACAGCTTACGGTTTACTGTCCAGTGAACATTTCGTATAAAAACGGAATAAAAAATCGGTGTGTGGTGGATTCGAATTGCGAATAGTAGTTACCGCCCACACCAAATATAGAACACATTAATTGTGTAATTTGGTATATAAGCCAAATATAAACCAGCATTTCGGCGACAAGGAATCAGCAAAAGCAGTAAAAGGACCGAAACACGAAATGTAGGCGTGGGCTCACTGCTGATGAGGTCCACCCACGCTGATTGTAGTGTACAGTGATGCTCACTGGTCGGTTTGATATTATCCTCGTGTGGTTGTTTGATTCCTATCAGCATCACTGTACACTACAATCAGCGTGGGTGGACCTCATCAGCAGTGAGCCCACGCCTACATTTCGTGTTTCGGTCCTTTACTGCTTCTGCTGATTCCTTGTCGCCGAAATGCTGGTTTATATTTGGCTTATATACCAAATTACACAATTAATGTGTTCTATATTTGGTGTGGGCGGTAACTAATATTCGCAATTCGAATCCACCACACACCGATTTTTTATTCCGTTTTTATACGAAATGTTCACTGGACAGTAAACCGTAAGCTGTCTTTTTACTATTGTGAATATTGCATACACGAGCCGCTATTCTTCACTGGTCGGTTTGATATTATCCTCGTGTGGTTGTTTGATTCCTATCAGCATCACTGTACACTACAATCAGCGTGGGTGGACCTCATCAGCAGTGAGCCCACGCCTACATTTCGTGTTTCGGTCCTTTTACTGCTTTTGCTGATTCCTTGTCGCCGAAATGCTGGTTTATATTTGGCTTATATACCAAATTACACAATTAATGTGTTCTATATTTGGTGTGGGCGGTAACTACTATTCGCAATTCGAATCCACCACACACCGATTTTTTATTCCGTTTTTATACGAAATGTCACTGGACAGTAAACCGTAAGCTGTCTTTTTACTATTGTGATTATATTGCATACACGAGCCGCTATTCTTCACTGGTCGGTTTGATATTATCCTCGTGTGGTTGTTTGATTCCTATCAGCATCACTGTACACTACAATCAGCGTGGGTGGACCTCATCAGCAGTGAGCCCACGCCTACATTTCGTGTTTCGGTCCTTTTACTGCTTCTGCTGATTCCTTGTCGCCGAAATGCTGGTTTATATTTGGCTTATATACCAAATTACACAATTAATGTGTTCTATATTTGGTGTGGGCGGTAACTACTATTCGCAATTCGAATCCACCACACACCGATTTTTTATTCCGTTTTTATACGAAATGTTCACTGGACAGTAAACCGTAAGCTGTCTTTTTACTATTGTGATTATATTGCATACACGAGCCGCTATTCTTCACTGGTCGGTTTGATATTATCCTCGTGTGGTTGTTTGATTCCTATC